>LUGF01009738.1:228606-245570 GCA_001625245.1 Calycopis cecrops
GGTTAGTCGCAAGGTGGTAACCCAAGAGACGGCCAATGCCCATGACTTAAGATGGATGGACTGGCCGAATGTAAAGGCCGCAGTAACACGAACCCTGTGTCTACTGCGAGAGGCGGCAGGCGCCGGCCGCACCGGCCCGGTTGTGCTGCAACAATCATCTTGTAAGAGGTAGTGCCAAACTGCATGTACCTCTTGGTACCTCTTGCTTGCACGAGACCGGCGTAAACTGACAGCTGTGCGTTGCCTTTCGTGCTGTCCCATGGAGGTGGGAGGAGAAAGGAGAGCAGGACATCTATATAGCCTCTATGCGGATGTCTATGGGCGTCGGTAGTCATGAAAATGGCTCCGATTGCTCATTTGCCTCCCTATACCATTAAAAACAATACCTTATATATTATATAAGAATATGAGACTAGTTTTATTATTCGCCTCACGACACAGAGCTCTTGTACGGAGCTGGTTGATAATAACAGCGAGCCATCTGGCCGCTCGCCTTCTGTGCTGAAAGTATTTTTAATCTGCGCATACAAATTACAATTTGTTTGCGGCGAATGAGGTGAGAGCAAGGAAATATGCGTGCCTGTGATATTAAAAGACCAAGAGGCTAAAGTTACACTGAAGTGGCTAAACAGAGGGAAAAGAGAGTCTGCACTGCAGGAAATATTTCAGAGTGGGCTAACAAACTCTTTTGAATTGCGATCTTTAATGTCTATAGTACTAAACGTACGACTTACTAATTACGGCCGACTGCCCATTTATAAGATCATAGATATAAATTAAAGAAATACATAAGTATAAAATGTAATTATCTCATCCATGTCTAAAGTATTGTGTAGAGTATCTTGTAAAAGCGTATTTTTGTATACAAATGTCGATACAAACAGTATTTGTGTGCTGCAGAGGCGAGCTCGAGCGACACAAGCGCTGGCCTCAATACATTTCTTGGAGACAAATTTAAGGAAATTGGTGTTGTGATCGTTTCTTTTCCACATATTTCAGGAAGAGTTGCGACTGCGGAACTGTACAAACTTGTTTTAAACTGCGACAAATAAAACAATTTAGCGTCGATTGTTGGGAATAGGGGCTTGTGCTTAACCCATTTACAGAAACTAAAGAATGTAAGATCTAATATTATACAATCCCATCCTTATTTTTATACTCTTAGGGTCAACTCACGTCAAAAGCGCGGCAAAGGGCAGCGAAGCGGAGCGCAGTTTATGTGTCATATGAATTTCAACTTTATTTTCATTACTATAGTACTTATTGTCGAATTCTCGCGACTTCTAGAGCATTCCAGCGACTTCTCGAGCAGTCGCGGGAATCCGCGCGTCTCGTTCGAGTTTCTCATACTAAACTCGCAAATCTCACGACACGCAGCGTCTAGACCGTCACCGACCGACCGAGCTTCCCACCTGTCGTGTAAGTCGAGGCTGCGCAGAACTGATTCGCTGCAATTCACTAATAACTCTTCTTGCTCAACTTCTAACAAAATTAAATCCTAGTTTCTGTATAAACATAAAGTTCCTTTTGTATAAAAACAGTAATGAGGGCGCGCGGCTCCGCCGGCCGGCAGCTAACTAACGACGTTAACAAAATGACCACCGTTATAAAGCTATTAACATAAAATCTAACATGAGCAGTCGAATTCGTGGAACACTCGCCGAGCCCCGCGCGTGTAAGCGGCAAATAAATTATAAACTATTTTCTCTACTAATTTTCCTTCCTGTACGGTGCGGCTTTTATCAGGTATCTAATGATCGTCTACTGCAACGGTCCAAGACTTTTGTATACGAAAGGACTAACCCTCCTTCCAGGAAATGGTGTCCTTCTCCAAGCTGCCGCGGTGAAGCAGCATACGAAAATGGGCTGACTATGATGATGATGCAATCAATCTAACTTTAGGTAAATTTAATTCAAATAAATCGATAATATCTAAGCGAAATCCTCGTCGGGCGACAAGATAAATTGTCATAATAAAACAAACTCCGTTAATCCTAAAACAAAATTAACAAGGGCGACCGTCCCAGACAAATATCGGATAATAAATGATTGATTAGAACAAGTTCGGGGCCTCACTAATAACTGTGATGGCGGCGGACAGCTGCGGCCGCGCCACGTCCATTACTCCGGAGTAATATTCTCCTCCTCCATTCAACTCCGGAGTGACGCGCCGCATGTTTGTATCTCGACGTTTGCTAGTGACTCATATAATAAATAGATAATGAACACGTTTCCTCATACACAAGCGTTTATTTATTCTTCGTCGTAAAATTTTGCAAACGCAAATAAATAATTTGAGATGAAAGTAACAACACATTTACTGAGAAACAAAAAACATAAAAACGTCGTACGTTAAATAAACAAATTCTGAAAATGAACGCAAACACGATATATTTAATGTGGCTTTCAAGTACCAAATTAAGATCTCAATACATGTAGAGGTCCTTTGAAATACGTTCAGATTATGAATACGGCATTATAAGCGTCCGATCTAAGAACTGTATTCAGTGTTTCATGATTGTTTTAGACAGGTGTATGACCGAGTATTATTTTGTTACATTCCGTAACTTTCTATAGCGATATAATTATAACATCTTAATTAATTTTTGAAGAAAAAACTTCTTTAGCGGAGAAGAAAAAAGAATTCACATCATCAACATGCTTTGTAGGATAGAAAAATGAACGGTAACGCAAGTGTGTGCTACTAAATACAGACCATTGTTACGTGATAAATTAAAGTTTTCACTTCTATCAACAGTTTCTGTAATTCCGTGCTGTTATTTCTTTCGATATGATACTGGAATCTTTATGACCTTATGGACTGTAACAACCCATACAGAACCGCCATCATCCTGTCGTGCCGGTAATATTTGAGCCTCGCCGGTTCTCTGAAAGAACAGTATACGCCTTGCCCTGATCATTTTATATTAAGATACTTTCCTGGTGGTGACAGCGTCACTCGACTCTATTGCAGTAATGACTCTATGTGTAGTTGGTTTGTGTGTATGTGGTAGTGACTACAACAAAACTATTTTACTGTTGCTGTTGATGATAACAGAAGGAAGTTAAAAAACCGAGTGAAGTCGGACTGCGCCGTAATCAGTCAAACGCGGAAGTTTTCTCATCAGACTTGAGATATTTTTCCTCAGCTCCGAACACTATTAAGATAATCGACTTACAATTTGCGTCTAACGACTCCGCGACTCCGCGGCTCAACTTGTTTTACAATTTTTTTTATAGATCGCGTTCTCTTTACATAATTAGGTGCAGACAGCTTTATATAAGAGAGCTATTGTTACCGTCGTTGGCCGGCGTCGGGGGAGCGTCTCGCTCGTGTAACACTAGCGTGTGGTGACGGCTACGCTGTCACGTTTATGTGCAGTTTATGCGAGTACAGAGCTCAGTGGTGAGTTGTGAGAGAGAAGGAGGGCAACGCATCTGCAAGTTACACCGTGTCTGCGCTGGTGGTAATGTTACTTAGTAAGTGTTCGACTCATTTGTATCTCTCTCTCTGTGTCTCCTCAGCCCAAGCCAATCAGCTGCTGACCTCCGGCATCTCCCAAGGCACGCCATGGAGCCCGGTCTCTATTTGTATCTCTATACAACAAAAAATATTTATTTTCTCTCTAAGCCAAGACTATAACACTATTTTACTGCAATAACAATCTGTAACAATCTGCGGCTTCATGAGGGAGCCCCAAGGGATGAGTGTAAACGAGACTGGTACATGTTGAATATAGTAATGTATCTCGCTCAGCCGCGTCATAACATCCTAAGTTCGGTTCCCGGGATTTTGTTCCTCTTACATAGTAAAGTGACATACGGATTTGGCTTTACTTTGGCACAGATTTAGATAAAAATCTCGAATAACATAAAAACATTTTATATCACGAAAAAGTTAATGACTTTGGATATCTTACGCGTGTAAAACCGCGGGGCGCAATAAACACTTATCTCGCTGAAAACATTTAAGATTTATCGACGAAGTCATAACTTAATTAGTTCGGTTAATCTGTAATCGCTATCGGCCAGAGAACATAAATCCGTCCCCGATCCGGGAGCCGCGCCGCGAGACTTAATCTTCACCATCGTCCCCCGGCTCCGCCAGGCCCGAGCCTGCGAGCTCCGCTCTGGCTGCGAGCCTCCGCGACTACTAATTATATTTTGCATTTAATTTATGTCGAGATAAATGTTCATGTTATCGCCTAAACTAAATGCGGTATTACTATTTAAAATGAGCTACCTACCTATGTAACATGCTAGAGCGCAGACGCGTAGCGTACAAATAAAAAGTCGCGTTTCGAACAGTTTGTGTGATCCTAAATGGCTCCATGACTGTGAAGGACGAGCGACGCGCGACGACACTTCTCAATGCCCTCTAATTGCATTGTACAAAAAAATTTTATGCACCATTTCAACAACACTACGTGTAACCATTTGCTTATTAACAAAAGTATCAGACCTCGGATATTCTAGTTCCATTCGTCATATTATGTCAGCGAAACATTGACATCAAATTACTTTCCGGACCAATAGCAATAAAAAACGGCATGTTGTTGGATGAATAATACAGAAACAATTAATCAAAGCAAACATTATTTATCCTCGCATCATTAACGTACAAGAATGGACAACACGCGTGGTTAAACTGTTCGATATAATGTCGGAGGCCGCGGATCACCCGCGTCCGAAACACCAAGTCCGCGATCAATCAAACTTGAAAGGCACTTCGTCCAACTAATAATCGAAATTGGACCATAACTCCAGCGTTATAGTTCCTATAATGTTGGCATCGGGGAAAGTGTTGTCATCAAAAGTTTTCCTATCTAATACAGACCAATTGCTTTTGATTAATGTTTTCTTTTCTATTCCACGTTAACGTTCATCGATGAGATATTACAGACGATAACCGACGTTTAGTGTAACGACATAAAGTTTAAATTGGCGAACTTGTAGCCATACAGAAGGATGGAATAAAAATGGAACTATTTTCTGCAAATAATCCTGTGGTCATTTAATATTATATGATTTTACTGAACTTAAATCGTTACTGTGTTCCATCCCACGCTACTCGTTGACACGTTAATGAGTTGTTTTAAGTCGGTTGTCACCACCGTATATTGAAGAGAGTATTACATATTACATACCTTTCAAATATTATGAGTAGCATTAAGATTAAAAACAAACGGATATAATTATTTTTTTGTAATACAATTTATAATAATAATAATAATATTGAAATGACTCCGGCGATGGCGGGGCTTTGACACTATTGACATTACGCCAGCTAGTGATTTGCGCTATTTTTGAATAACCTTATGTGAGTCCAAGAATTACAGCGGCTACGTCATGAAAACTTCACCGAAAGTCTGAGGAGGAAGATTTTCTTAGACGAAAAACAAAAACACTGCAACTTGATTTCAAATAAAAGTAACTTACGCAAACCAAAGAAAGAGAGGACGGCCGGCTGAAGTTCGGGTGTTGCGCGCCGACGAGAAATAAACGGCCGGGTGATCCCTGCGCCTGTCGCCTGGTAAACTTGCAGGTTCGACAGAAGTTTCTTGTGGCGATCTCTTCCAAAATGATTGCGGTCACTAAAAGCACCTTTTGTCGATACTTGCTGCTTATTTGTTGAACATTATCACACTCGCTTCCAAACTTAGGTTCGGTTCAAAAATAAAAAAAAAATTAGATCTTGTCTGTGCCAGAGGTATTCAGTGCTAAATGCAAAATGATGTATTGGGCTTCGATAGACCCTGATCGTTACAAACCTCCGCCCTCGCACGTCTGCCTTCTCAAAACAAAATAACAGCGTAAAACTAAACTACGAAGAAAGTAACGTTAAAGGCATGCAAATAGCCATGCAAAATGCGAAACTTTGAATTATACCCGGCAGAAAGGAAATTTGAAGCTCTGGTTATCTTGCCGGGGAATTTTTATTAGTCGCTAATAAAAGAGTATCGGATAATATTATGTAGCACACGGGTGCAGTCCGGGTCGTGATCATCATCGCGTTACTGAGCGTGCTTCATCATCATCGTCGTCATCATCAGTTTTATTTATTTCAACATCATCAGCATTCTTTCACTCCAGGATACAACCATCGAGCAATGAATTGAAATTTTCGAGAAAATTTGATAAATTCTTAAATGTTGTTATTAAATCATCAACGAACATTAGTTCTTTTTCATGTGATGTCTTACTATAGAGATAAACCAAGCACTCGGAAAACACACACTCGAACGTAAGGGTCAACCGAGATCCAGAACAAGTTGGATGCAGACTGACGTAGCTCCACCGGCTCCCGTATGATAGCCGTCGAGATATTTATTTTATTTTCGCTCTTCGAATTGTATTTTGAAATCGTAAACTTGAATTTGCTGTTGTTCGAAAATGTAAATGTTGGGGACAAATCCCGAGGCGAGCGAATTTAATATTGTAAAGTATATAGCGAGCGAATATCGAGGCATATCTGCGGGCTCACAATGCACGAGAGCCGTTCAATAGTCGAGAGGGCATTATGTGGGCGCACACTCGCGTGCAGCGGCCACACGTCGAGATCTAAACACGGAGGTTGTGGTTACAGTGTAACGTACAATGTCATCTCATCTTATTCTTCGAATTTAAACATTCTTGGGACAAGAATTTGTAAGGAAAATCTTGGTGTATATTGCGAAAGGTTTTCGCCAGTATAAAAATAAAGTAAGTTGATAAAGGTCGGGTGAAGTGTTCGGAGTTAAAGAAAAAAATTCGGGCTGTTCCGCGATATACAGCGAGATATAAACATGGAAAATATTGCTGCGGCTAAAACTTACCTACATATAACATGTCACATTGTTCTCTTAGTCAAATTCAAAGCCTTATAAGGAACAAAAATTAAAAGAGAAATCTGCTTCGGTATTTTTTGCTTCAGATTCAATTATGCTGTAGCATTGCAGATCAACAGGCTCGGTGCTCACATAACACTAGCGTGAAGTGCCGGCCACGTGTCGTGTCCAGAGCAGTTTCTGAAAGCTCAGAATGGCTAAATGGAATCAGGGTAAACGATGGCGAAATGTCAGCGTGACTCCATTGTCAGTCTGGGTCCGTCTTACTATCTCTTATCTTTCAGTTTTTGGTGTCGTGCCTGCGCGCGCTACATTCACATTCACTTCCATTACTTCTCCAACATAAAGAACACGCAGCGAGAGCCGCGGCGACCACCTAGTCAGGCAATAAACGAAATGTCCATTTTGCATAACAATCAAATTGAACTCATTCAATTAAGTTTAAAAGTGAAACGACACGAATGCTAATTAGCCTCAGCAGCCTCTCGTAAAAGTGCTCGCGCCGAGGAAACAATGATAACAATTTAATTCCTCCTCGGACTTTGATGAATCAGCAGCCGAAGTACCGGCAGCCGGCCCTCAGCCCGAGTGCTCCATTTGAAATGCTAATGCGAAAAACTCGATCCCGGCTCCTACGCGCTACGGTGTTAATCGCAACATTCTGTTACGGCGCTACAGAACCTTTTGAATAAATAAACTCAAGTAAAAAATTGCCTATGTTTTTATATAGGCTGCTTTTTATCGAAGGGTTTTACGGCGGAAAAGACTCGCCATCTCCTAGGATTCATCATTATCATCGGAACTTCGTGTACACAGATGTGATTCAACAAAGAGAAAGCTTTCAATCGGGTGGTAACGGTGTATTGCAGGATAATCCACGCTAGCACGAAGGACAAAGTACCTACCTACCGCACTTTCACATAATACCTTACAGTAGATATTGATGATTTCAGTTCCTTATTGACTCACATGTCATTAATAATTCCAATTTTTATCCCAATAGGGATGAAATATCAGTCGGTTAATATATCAACCGACTGATATTACAATGAAATGAATGAAAATAAAAAAAAAATGAATGAAACGAAACTAAAATAAGTTTTTTTTTGTTCAACAGTGATTTTATTAAAGAAATCCTATAGCGTAGCAAATTTTCACGTTAATTTCTGATAAAATCCATTAACATACGTATTTACTCAGTGAGAAGTATAAGCTTTAATTAATTACTGTTTATTGATATTTTTTGTATTTCAATTAAACAAAGTATCAATTCGCTCCAGCGCCGGGCGCCGGCCAGTTCCAATTCGCTAATGACCCCTTTGTGTCTGCTCTTGAGATTTTGTTATTTATGTAGTAATCCTCTTAAGTGTTAACTCCTGTTTATTTACTACATTTTATAACAGAACTTGTTGTGTATCTATTTAATAAACGGACAAGTTTAAAGGCCGTCAAACTAACTGCTAGTGGGAAAGTTTGCGATGGGGAAGGCGCTGCTGACTCACGTCATAACGCTACCGCTAGAGCACAGCACAGCAGACACAACTCGTGGTAGCATTTCAGGTGCAACTGTAGCCAGGCGCCGGGGCCTTGCCATTAGCTTGCTCTACAAATCGTTTGCCTCTTGTACTGTCATATAAACTTGTTAAATACTTTCTCAACCCTGGCGGTTAGCAGCTCCTTTCAACCACATGAAATACGACAAAATGTAGTCCGACAGTTTTAGTGATGAATATTACGAACATTTACAACTGAAAGTAGTGACCCCTCGTTAGTAAAGTCTAGCGCTGGGGCTTAGCTGTCCAAAACATTCGGTAAATTGCCATTTATAATACAACCTGGCAACTGAGCTACTTCGTTACTATATCGACTTATACATACGCGGTGTACCCTGCGGCGTTTTGTGCGTTTACTATGGAAAGCGACCCAAGGAACAGTTTGCCGGCCTCGCCTTAAATATTTAATACACAAACAGTTCTAGTAACAGATGCTGTTGATGCATTGCAGCCAAACCGATCGCGACCGGAGTGGCACATCTAACTCATAGGGGACCTGCGACAAGCTGACACTTGCCATGCTTTTGCGTTTTATGGGCTATTGGCTTGGGTGATGACAAATTCAGTAAGGGGTAGTACTACTACGCTACATGCATGCATGCAGCCGAATGGGGCCGGAATGATCGGAGCGGTACTTCTCGCTTACGCGATACCGGCGCATAGTTCCAACTGTGCTGTCGCGTTTCGTGCGGCGCGGCAGGGGGCCCACGGGAAGGAAGGAGGAAGGAAATTAACGCATCTTGATAGTCTTTTTGAATCTTTATAGTCATGTGTCAAATAATGCTGACAAAAAGGCTTCGACAGTTCATTTTCCGCTTTATACAATAGAAAGTTATGAAATCTGCAACATGACGGACGTCGCAACAAACACCGTCTGTGCGGATGTTTGTTGTCGATAACCAACTCGAGCCCGACACGGAGACTGAGTCAACATCTCAATGATAACGAACCGCCTCCACTCACAATCGCACCTCCTAATGAAGGCGCTGATTAAACACAAGCATCTTTTTACGTTTCCGTTAATTGTTCCCCGGCCCTTAACGAGGAGACATTAAGACTCATTTTTCCCCGTCGAGATTAAAAGCGGCGCCAATTAATAATTTGTCGCCTCCGAAGTGCTCCTGTGAATTGTCTCAAATATTTACAATACAATCGAGTTATTATTGAAGGTGAGGTTTTGTTTTTGCTTTTTTCAGGTGACATCGTTAACGCTTCCACGACAGTGGACGCGGAAGCTCTCTTTGTGAAAACCATCAAAAATCGGACTTGCGGAATGAAAATGTTTTACTTGAACTGATTTATAAATACCGTCTTGACCTTTTTAGGAAAAATTTATTGTTTGTATTTCAGGCTCTGTTTATTATTTTATTTATTTTATTTTTCCAGTATTTAGGTTGAACGTGGGTCTACTTTATGTGACACTTCTAACAATAGAAGTGAGAAAACTAAAAACTACAACTACAAGTGTTTTCTTTTTTTATAGCATATGGAAGACGTGGGGGGCTGTTTGATGACTACCGATGCCCATTCCTCCTCCTCCTACCTACCTCCACATGCTGGCGTCGACTTCTTAATACAATATCCCAATGGGCCACTGGCTGTACAAACGCTTTGCAATTAAAGTGCTATCATATGAGAGATATCTCGCCGGTAATGGCCGAAAGTGTGAGTGCGGCTAAAGCGTGACGCGACAAGCGTGTACACAGCACACAGCAGAGGTCAGGATGGGTATTGAGTTTGGCGGGAGCCAGGTCTGTGATCGTCGGAAGAGCCCCGATGAGGATTGTGATGGGAGCAGCATATAAAAGAATTTCCTCGCGTAAACAAAAATAAAAAATCTGGCCAAGTGCGAGTTGGACTCTCGCATGTAGGGTTCCGTACCATTATCTATTAAAATAAATTGGTTTTTCATAGCGTTTGTATGAACGACAAAGTTATATTTTAATTTTTTGAAAATATTATTTCTCAAAAACTAATAATGATATCTCGCTAAAACTAATTGTCGTTGCAAGTTTCCTTTATTTATATTTTTTATATTTCTAACTCTCTTATTTTAAAAGTTGGAGGGCAGGAGGGGGAAACGCTTATTTTTCCACTTTGGAAGCGTTTATCTTTCAAACAAATGATTTTGACGAAAAATGGTTTTAATAACCTTAATGAAATATGGACGGACGGGCGGACAGACGATAGACAGACATGACGAATCTATAAGGGTTCCGTTTTTGTCATTTGGCTTAGGAACCCTAAAAAGTGTTATGGAACTCGTGCGTGATGCGCGGGCAAAAAAGAGAAGAAAGAAAGACAACAATCCTGAAGGTTAATGTTTTATATTATGGTGGACCTCTAAAGATCTTTGTATAATGAGACATAAACTAATCTCAGTTCTGATATGAACAAGATGTGGTTTTCATGGTACTGTCGTACAACATCCGCGAGTCCGTCCACAATATGCCTCCCACTGAAGTCTAGGAAACCCTCCAACCACGGAGCTTTGTGCTCAAGAAACACGACATACACAATCGAAAACGTAACTCTCCTTTGAATGCAAACGTTTAAATGTCGACAGCGTTGGCAGAAACCGAAATCAGAAATTCAGATGTAAGTTGTGAGTGTACCTCTAATTTAATGTGCAATTCATCACACATTCTTGTACGATCTTTCTATGTGATTTTATCTTCCCTAATTTGTTATGTTTCTATACCCTATTCTCTCTATCTCTATATACATTCTATATACCAGACTGTTTGTATAGTGCACAAACGGGCAGCGTTAAAATATAATATAAATTAGCTTCTAATTAGTTCGACACATATAATCTAACCAACGCCAAAGGAGCTTTAGAACATAAGATTCCTATACACCCACTTCTAAGCTTGTATTAAAATTATTTCGAGATATATTCTCGCATACAAAATATCTAAGTTGTTGTAAAGACGATAAGACAGAAATACAATAGGAGACACGAGGTACACAGACTCAGGACCATAACAATATGTATACAGGTCGGCACTCGGCAGGTCGCCGCCGACGTCGGCGCGCTTCTCGCATCCGAAGAGCCTGCAGCTACAAGATCCGCTAGTTTTGCAATTCAAAATTTACCCCCATATCAGTTATTCGGACGAATGCTTCCGTGACTATTCTTGGGATCTGGAGCACGGTACAAACTTAAGCGTTTATCATCGCTTCTATCCTTCCATTCGATATTAATGTTGCTAAGCAAGTTTAAGCAATTACTAATTTAGATGCGTTGCATCCTTACTTGGATCAAAACTGCCAGAAATCTTCACTCACCCACGTGAGAGATCAACAATAACCCGGCGCTGCAACAGAATGTAAAATGCTATGTCCTTCGTGAGATTTGTCAGAGATCACATGGCTCATTGATGCATAAGGTAATATAGAATAATTTGCATCCGCTAAACTCTGATTTTTCGGGTAGTAATGAGCATCAGGAGTCTAACGCTATTGTAAAATATAAAAATGTGAATATACTTTGACCATAAAAATATTTATATAGCTAGTTGAAAAGAACAGGGCTTTTCCAACACCTCATTTCCACCGCTGCTGGTCTTGTAGCATCAGGATCAAAAGCGACCACGACTATGATATGATCCAACCAACCCTTTGATATGATTGCAGGAAGCTCGGGTAAATGCAAAAGTACTTTACAAGCTATCTGTCACAATTTAAGCTCATTACTGATTGTCATAAAAGTAAATGTTAGTCAGTTTATGTCCGTGTGCTGTACTCTAACCCGCCCTCGCTTGTGGCTCGCGCCGCGTCATCTACACCTCGTGTGACTTTCTGATACAGCGGGCACGAGCGCCGGTGCTCGTGTGGTGTGCGGAACATCATCGTTTTGTTGGCCGCTACACACTACACTACACTCCACTACCGCTGCGATAGCGCCGCAATAAATAACAAGTCTCACAATAGCAAATAGTGGAGTTCCTGGGGGTTTTAACCTCGGACTAGAGTTACAGTGAATGAATTAATATGATCGATGTGGGATATTGTTTTTTAAACTATAAATTGCAATGTTTACCCATTATTTTTTTGTGCATTTCATTTTTTTTTTGTTTTTTTTTAACAAATTATTATAAAAAAATATAATGTTTGACCATATATTTTCACTTAATATAAATAGTCTGGTGAACTATTGTAACAACTATTTCCTTTGAAAAATGTTCCCATATGTCTACTCGGGTGAGATTTAACATATAAATACAAAAAATACTATTTTAAGTGAAAATATATGGTCAAACATAATATTTTTTTATAATAATTTGTTAAAAAAAAAACAAAAAAAAAATGAAATGCACAAAAAAATAATGGGTAAACATTGCAATTTATAGTTTAAAAAACAATATCCCACATCGATCATATTAATCCATTCACTGTAACTCTATTCCGAGGTTTTACGGTTTTTTATGCTCCAGGCACTCCACTAAAATGTTTTATGAGATTGTGTCGCAAAGTAGCACTTCTGTATGTGGCAAGGTGTGACATAATATACCAGAAACCAGATCACAAGACGCAGTATCAGCGTAGGACCAAATGGAAGCTGCACGTACAACGGTGAAATGTGTTTGCAAGAAAAAAGCATCAACGTCAGAAATGACGCTGGAATGTCAAGCGATACTCCGCTTGCATGACTCCAACAAGTCAACGATTTAAAAACAAGAGATAATATAGACGACATATATTTCATTAGGCTCTGTTGATATACGTTGAATCTTGTTTGTTGCGGTTGTGCGTCTAATTTAATTCTGAGCACAAGTACCTAGGGGAAATATTTGAATCTCAGAAGTAAGCTTTGAAGTAAGCAACTTACATATACAACAGTGTCAGGTCCTAAAACTGGGGCATTTTTTATTTTCTCATTTTCTTCTAAATTTAAAATATCTTCTGATAAGGGTAGAGATATAAATGCTTCGGGCTACGTATCGAATTATGAGTATATCTGTTATGTTAAACTTTCCTGTGCCATGTTTTCTACAAGTCCGAACCAATGTAAAGACATATAAATTTAAAAAATCTTAAATATATAAACCGATGTATTTTGGGGCCTCATCTAACATTTAGCTCGGCGAGTGCCGTCGCGCATCGCCAATAAACTTTGAGAATCGATGTTCTCTTTCTCGAGTTAGTTTCGGATTGGAATTTTCCAATCCGCAACGCTTCGCTATAGAGGACCAAAACAATATGTTTTATTGCAAGAATTACATATTTACTGCACTGCATTCGAATATCACCTGGTCGAAGTGACCGGGTCTCAAGCGTTATTTCTTCTATGATGTTTAACTTCAAGCGCTATCACCTTTTTATTTATTGTAAAAGAGAACAAACGAACAATCGGAGTCTTTTGATATCTTCTGACGCTCATAAACATCCGCATAATCGTTAAACAGATGCGTTGCCATCCTCGCCTCCTCCCTCCCCGCACCACCGGAAACACAAACTTCATGAAATGCGACAACACAGCTGTCAACTCACAGCAGCATCATGTGAACGAAAAAACCTTCCAAACGGGTCGAATTCGACTACAATATAGCAAAGCACCTTTTGGTAATTCGCTTATCGCACTGAACTCCCCGAATCTCCTGTGGTTCTGTTGCAGCAGCAGCCACACTCCAGCCCCCCGCGGCCACATGATTGTGGCGATCAAGTCGAGGCACGTCTGCTATAATTAAGATCCCCACGTCGATTATAATTAACAAATCGGGCGCCTTTGTAGTGAGCGTGTATCGGGACGTGTCCTGTGTACCAGACGCGTTATTAATATGGATCAGCTACTCGTTAGCACGTGGTTAGAAGCTTCTAGAACGGCTTCGACGGTAGCTACAACACCAATTATAATGACGTCTTAAGTTTACGCGATTTTATGATTATTACAAATTACAATACAACTACTTTCACGGCTTGTGGCGCGGTTCATTTAATTGTGTAACGCTCGACGTTTCAAAATATTTACAGCAACCAGTTCTATGGACTAATGAAAACTTGTTATTGAATTGATGAATTTATTATAACTTGTTATGTTGATAAATTTATTATACCTTGTTATAATCGGCTCAGTTAGTTGTCGAATTGAAGAGTAATGTTCGATCCCGACACCCGTGAAAAGTTATTTTTCGACCTAATCAACGTCACTTTTTTTGCAACTTAAACGCTTCCCGTAAAAAAAGCTTCAAAGAAACCTGACAAGAACTACAAGTCCTGGCTCTAGCCTAACGATACGGTGAACGATGTCTTATTGCCCTGGTCATGTTTCACTATTTTATTAACCTGATTGTCTGCAATTGGTTATTTGATACTAAAAATCATGATTTCTCCAAAATTGTTTGATGTTATTTTTTGTTTATTTTTCAGAAGCCTGGCGTTACCCAAAGCAACTCCATTGCTCAAATAAAGTATCTCAATTGGAAAAAAAAAGATAACTGAATCATGAACAACCAAACTCCAATATTGAGCATAAATTATGAAGGCCAATTTATAATTTACGAAGGGCAAAGACAAGGGCGAAAACCTTTTTGCGAGAGATACTAATGATTCCAGTGAAAAGCGAAAGTAATGAAAGAAAAACTTTTCCCGTGTAAGCTGCTTTGGTCACCTTTATTATGAATAATTTTTTGCTAATTTCATTAAAAGCTTTCGCCTTTACCTTAAAAGCTTTCTCTTCACAAGCGAAACGGTATATCATATGAAATATACTTATAATTAAGCACTCCATTTCGTAAATGACGAAATGAACACACTCTTTATGAAGATAAAATGTCAGCCCGAGAACTGAGCCGTGACGTGAAATAATAATATTCGTAATTAAATTACGCTCTTAACACCGGTGTGAGGTCTGACTTCTCAGTTCCACTCAGTAAAGTATTACTTCGAATGATGCAGTGCTGTTGCCGCATTGGAGCCAAGTAGTACATGACTATTTGCCGTTCGGTTATATTGTTAACGTGACAACATGTTGGACGTTTGTTCCACGGTGTCTTTTGGAGCCCAGAGGTCACGTCATTGCTGAACTGCAGTCGAATGTCTCCGACAGGCCGCGAAGGTCGGTAAGCGGTTTAGCGTAATTCCTTTTATACATTTCGAAACTTTAAGATCAGAATTCGCATTAAATTACAATGTAGACTTTGACGGGATCTTTTTACTTCCTAAAATCAACAATGGCTTGAATCATTTGATATAAGTGTACGTCACATGTCACGTGAACTGTAAACACGCCACACAAACTGCACATGACTGTCCCGCGCGTCCGTCACGCCGCCGCCGCCTCTACACAATATCGACACAATACTTTAAAATCAATCACACCGCGTGCTCCGTATAGCGACGTAAAAGCCCTGTACGAGCCACTCGTATATTTTTATTCCCGTATTTTACTTCAGCACGCTTCAATAATGGGTTTTGTTAGGTCCAGTAATGGCCGCCCAACAAAAGGTACGGCGTAATGGCGCTAAAATGGTAAATATAATGACGTACTATTTTTAATCGTTATTATTATGTGAATATATTATGGAAATTACTTTTTTAAGCTGGTTGGATGTTTATAGAATTGGGTAAAAGCCGCATGGTTGCCCCACTTTTAACAAATGCCCTTTTATTAAAAATGTGTACTAGTTAATTTTTTATTCTAAGTGTAGTCTTAAAGATAGTTTATCGATCATCTATCGTAACTTATTTTTTGAAATGTAAATATTATAAATTTTAAGTAAATCCTTTTGATAAAAAAGGATTTACTCTCTAAAAAAGACCTCTAAAAAAGAGGATAGTTGCCTACTTTCGCGGATAGTAGGCTCATGCTAAAAATGGTTCGGGGGATACTTGCCTCACGTGAGAATGCCTGTCTCAATTTTTTAAATAAAAGTAAACCTCTATTAATTTTTTTAATCTGTTTTTATTATTTTCTTCAATGTTTTTATTGAGTTATAATTAAAATTAGATTATAATTATAAGGCGCCCACTTCTGGACTGTGATAATTTAAGTAAGCACACTACTTATATAGCGTTAGTTACAAAATTGAAAGCAAATTTAGAGAATTCCCTTTGTGTCAAAATTAATATTAAACAACCATTGGAAATGAAAACGTAAAGTACGTATTCATATGCTACCTACCTACGTAGGTATATTACACACCCAGATTATAATATAATATTCAAATTTACTAAAAGCTAAAACATGAACAAGGTTTCAACTTCAGTTTTAAAGGAAATGTTTATTTAGCTACAATATAATATTTGGTTTCCCCCGACAAGTGGATTTATAATTTGATGAAGTAACATGGCGATGGCCGACCGCCGAACGTTCCAAGTTGGACCGCAGCTAAGCCAATTGGCATCGTAATGGCTTTCGCATCGGGTATTGTTCCGCCGCTCGACCGCAGCGTTCGACCCAAATGTATGGTATTAATATTCAAACTTTCATATTTTAATATTTACTAATAGTGCGCAGCGGTTTCACCCGCATTGATGTTAATTTATATAAAACAAACTACTAAAGAAAAATTAACAATTTCTAATTTGTACGGTCCAGTAGTTTCGGATGTTCTTAATCAGTCAATGTTGGCGATTAGAC
>LUGF01009738.1:245827-262217 GCA_001625245.1 Calycopis cecrops
TTGCACCAAATTCGGATGACCTGTAGTACGAAGATCACTTTCCCGCATATATCCCATGAATGTCCTTGTATGTCAAATATACATAATATATTTCTAATAGTAGATCCGATAGATCCGAAACGAACAGAATAATTAAGGACGAGCGTAACATATTCAGCACAAATTCGGGCTGTTGTATCTGTAAAAGTAGGCCATTGAGATCGATCCAGATAAAACGTCAGAGTGAATGTCAGCCCGTAAATAATAGACGCAATCGTAACGTAAGCGGACGGGCGGTACATCATAAATATTGTTCCGATACAGTCATTACGTGACGTAGAACACGCGCGGCGCCCGGCGACATGTTGAGCGGCTCGCGCGTGCACTCGGCGCTGTGCGGTACTGCCAGGCAGCTCACGTGGCGATGTGTGACAAATCATGTACAAGTTATAGTGAAAATCAGTAATATATAACAAATATAATATACATTACAGTGTAACGACTAATAGGAAAAGGTGATACTACGAATTTATTTCTTAAAATGAAAAAAAAAACATCTACAAATATTATTAAAATATCGAAGCACAACCACTCTCTGGCACGGCTAAAACGATTTTAAAATCTCTAAAAAAATCACCGCCTTATTTTTTTTAACTCTTTTCTAGAAAAAAAACCATATTTTTTTTTCATTTGGCGCCATAATTTACCTCAAATATATAATTATATTTGCTTAATTAATATTAGCTGGCAATATTAATTATTTATATTTTTCACAGCCCAGTCCAGTAACGCAATCGCTTATGTGGTTGCATGTCTAGAAAGACTGTAAATCTGCATATGAAGGCCTATAATTAGAAGCCTTTCCATTTTCAAATGTTTGTTTAACACTAAACCAGAGCGTACAGATAACAGCTGCGATATACGAGGAATATTTAAAACTATCGTGTCACGTCAATCTGACGTTTGTAGGGAAACAAACCGCCGGGACGTTGTAATATATCGATTAGTATCGAGCCGGGGTTGTGACAAATGGGGCGACATGGTCGTGTTTATCGACGGCGGAATTGGAAACAGGACTCGTGGGAGCAGCGAGCGCCCGCATCGTTTGTCAGTCCACACCCGCTCCGGCTCACGCGACGAATCTCGTATTTACTGGTTGCTGCTACTGCTTGCGTTACTAATACTACTGTGTATATATAATAAAATTAATACAAGAAAATATTATAACAGTTAGCTGCAGTACCTGCACTCACCTGTGCTACGACTAAGTGTAGCAGCACTTGCCTATGCTACGACTAAGTGTAGCAGCACTTGCCTATGCTACGAGTGAGTGTAGCAGCACTCGCCTGTGCTACGAGTCCGTGTAGCAGCACTCGCCTGTGCTACCTTGCAATTCTTTTTCATTGCACAACACTTTTTCTGTATGTGTGATTCAGTATTAACTTGAATTATATAAATGACTTCCTTCCTATGCATAATATGGATGAAACTCCGTGAAAATTAAAAATTTTCAAAAGCATTTTTTTTTTCTTAACCTTTGAACACAAGAACCGATCCCAATGTTTTACGTTAATTTCGAGCACATTTTCTAATACCATCAAGTCAGTGAAACAGAATCAAGTTAATTAAACACAAGTGGCAAGAAAAGCGGAAAATAACAATACGGAGTCGGTGAAGATATACTGTAGAGACATTCCGACCACGGAATTAGGTTCAAATTCACTCGGGAATTCACTACGAGTTGAGTAATGCTCTAAATACGTTATTTATGTTATATAGCCACTCAGCATGTACTACGTCTTCGTTCAACATCATCACCCTTTCATAACAGAGTCTAACAATCCTAGCTAAAGGCGACTCTATTGATAATTGAATAGAGAGAGTGTTTAGAGAGTTGGTCGTATTATTAAAGTCTATTAAAATAGTGACTGTAATTAAGTTCATCAATCATACTCCTTGCATGAAGAAAATAATGAGTCAATTAAATTATTTACCCCTAAGCTTCTCCATAACATCAACATTTTAAGCCGTTTTATGCCGGTTTTAAAATAAAAAAATAGATACATGTGAAATATATCATTGCAAAATAAATATATATTTTGAATGATTTTATCGCAAATTTTTTATTTAGCAAGCTTGAGATTTCAAATTCTTTATTGTAAATAAACATAACATAAGATAGTTTTCATGTACCTAATGAGCAACATTCGCGTAAACTTAATTATAATAATACTTAAATTGTCAATGTATGAAGAACATTTTTGAATGTTTAAGAAAGTATTCGTCATCTGAGGGGTCGAGTTAGTTATTAAAATATAAGTGGCTCCATAAATAAGACTTAGAGAAAGGGAACCTGTCGCAGAGGCCCTTTGTTCGGGATCCTTTTGTTGACGTAATAAAAAATGTTTATTGAGGAGCGCGTTGTTATAAATATAAATAATTTGGTAGATTGCAAAGATTGATGTGGTCATGACTTGTAACTGTTATTGTAATGAAAAAGTAAAATTTCTTGTACATTTGTATTGCACCTGGAGACACAGATACGACCACATAGCCCCGTACACCAATGCTAGTAACAAAGTATCAAGTGGAATAGATTTGACAACAGAACACAAAAAGTTCCCCGAGCAAACTTCGTAGTGCGGCACCTCTCTACACGCCGCACGCCGCACGACACACACAGACCGACGGGGGCTGCAATTAGTAAATTATTCCGTTTGTTTACAACTAACATATTGACAAGTTTGACGCTCAACTTTTCCGGTGTTCGAGTTTCTAATTTTCTTCCATCAATTCATTTTGAACTCCGATTTATTACTGCCACGCCATTATCATTATTGTTTATATGTGTACCTAATTATCATCAGTTGTCAGTCAATTATGACTATCATATTTAGCTGTAAGACTATAATTATTGTCTAAGTATATAGAGTTCTTATAGGAAAGGTCACACTTAATGAGAGACTTCATCTGTTTTTGGTATTTTTGTACCAAAGGAAATTCACCATATTTTGGAGTTACGTCGATGAGTTTGTGCTGATTATACGGAATCTGGCATAGTGAAGATTTGAAATTGGACAGGCTCAGTATCTATGTTGGACAGAACTAACAAGAGATGGCCGATGTGGCGTTTTAAAAATAGTAAAAGATGTATTAAATGTTTAGCTGTCACGTAGCAAGTGCGTTGGTGCGCGTGACACGCGTTAATTGTGATGATGAAGATAAAGTAACACGAAAAATATATCACAGTAGAGCGTAAGCCGATTATAAAAATATAATACGCGCCGGCGAAATAGTCTGAATACCGCTCACACAAAATGTGCGGATAAAAGTTAAAAAACTAAACCCCGAAAATTTTAAAACCGCGTCGAATTTCAGTTTCGTAATACCGTCGCGGACGAGGCTCCGCCTACGGGAGCTCGTCTCGGTGTTGGAGCTGCGCGCCGCCTGTGGTGGGACGGTTGTGTGGAGGGCTGAGAGGTGATGGCCTCGGGTGTAACCTCTTTACCTCGCTGTTTGCCGGGTGGAAGGTTACAGCAGAAAAATAAATAATGCAATGTCATAAAATGAAGATCTCTTCTTTCTATTGGAGTAAATACTCATTATCTGATAGGATACTGAAAATCAAAAAATTGCAACAAAACTTTTTTCTTTTAGGTAGGTGCGCTTTTAGTGACTATTTTATACATTTTACGCTAAATAATAATATAGTCTATGGTCGTAAATATTTCAAATAATTTGATTTGTACTGATATAATAAAGTGGAATAGTTTGTTTGTTCATACAATCAAGTCTTTGGAAAAATCTAGACTTAAGTAATATTGCAAACATTTAGTTACGCATTTATTTAGAAATGAGGCACATAGAGCACCACGCCACGTTTGTTGAGACTAGAGGAAATAAAAATGATTATAAGTGGCATCACCCACATTACCGTATCATCATTTTACGTTGACGTTATTACATACGATAATGATATTGGACAACATAATTATACCGCAAGTATATTTGTGTTCGATACATCAAATATTAATCACACGAGTAAAATTCAGGTCAAACCATTGTTCATATTTTCATTGATTTTTCAAGACAAGAAAATGTTACCTCCTCCAGCCAGCCAGTCGTTTCAAATATATAATCAATAATGTAATAGTTTTACCCACCAGATGGTTCAGTAATTATTTCATCTTTATTCCCTACCCGACAGAAAGTCGAAGTAACATGCAGATAATTATATTTAAAGCTACAAAAAATCCTTTTTGGGCAACTTTTCTATTTACTCTACTATTTTAGACGTTTTATTCTGATGCGTAAAGAATAAATGTGAGGGTCCGGTTAGGGTCAAGTGATCGTGTTTTGATTAAATTGAGAACCTTCCTCAAAAGCCTAAGTGCAGCTGCCCGCCACAGGCCGCTAATGCCTTATTTACAGCCACAGCCACTTACTCCCACCTAAACCTTTGCCGTTCACACGCGCCATCAAACTTGCAAAGTCTTTAATTTATTTATGAAATCTGTGAAATGGCTCTTTAAACTAGACTTGAAGCTATTTGCCACATTACTTCAACGTATTTTAAGATGTAGTGTGATATTACAGTATTGCCAAATATCACCAAGTCAACCAACAAGTTCTTATGATATATATTTTCATATATTTTCATTATGACCTTAAGTGTGTAGTATCCTATACACACTGTCACCTAGTGGGGGGAAAGATCCTAGTGTGGTAAAGACCTCCTCACACCCCCCGCCCTCTGTTCACATATCAATTTCCTTGTGATCGTAATGTTCGAACGTGAAACTTTAATAGTTGTGACTGAGGAGCTGAGGGTTTTATTGAAAAAGGGTCATATTTGGTCACAAGAACCTGAGTTATGAATATGTATGACAATGGAGTCTTAATATTTATTTAAATTATTTTGATAAGTTATTACCATTTTAAACGTTATTTAATTTGAGTAAAAAACATATTTTTAAATTAATATATATTTTTATTTTTGGATTTTATTGTAACTCTTATTACAATTTTAAAGATTCGTACAAAATGCTATTATTGTGTCTCTTAGATGTATGAACTATGTTGTGTATGTAACATACGCAAAACTACCTACTGTTTATAGACGTTACATGTAAAAGATTATAAGGAACTTGATAGATGACACACAATAGCTGCAGTCGACGCCAAACCAATAATAAACAGTAATGATAATACCAGCATCAAACAAAAAATGTCTCATTAATAAAATCAACTTAATATAATTTTATAACTTGATTTTTATAAATGAGACAAATTGGAAGTCTTTTTTTTATGGTATTGGACAAACTAGCAGTCGGAGCCTTTTTCATGACTACCGACGCCGAGAGACATCCACATAGAAGCTATACAGATTCGTTGCCCTCTTTTCTCCTTCTCCCTGCATGGCTACTTACACAGCACACGAAACGCGACAGCACAGCTGTCACTTTACGCCGGTCTCGTGTAAGCGAGAGATACCTCCCCGGTCGCGCCGGCCCAATTCGGCTACATGCATGCATGCAGCGTGGTACTTACTACCTCTTACTAAAAAGTCATTAAAGTCTAAAGAAATAATCCATATCATATACATATAACATTTCACATGCCTAACTTAACTCCAGATACAAAGGATTGATAGGTCTGCGAATGTTCTAGATTTAGGGCGAAGTCGAGGAGATAAAGACGCAGGCTTAGATCCGACGCACTGACATCGATACACGCCTCCGCAAACTGCCGGCTCGTCCGTATCGCGGGCCGCATCATCCATCGACGGCTGCGGACGAGCGGCGCGCTGCTGCGGCGGTTTATCTCAGACATATAACGTACGGGACAGATTTGTATTACATTCATGATCATCACATGTACATGTATCTGACATGCATCTGTACTTGGTCTCGTAGCCATGTTTGTCATGCTGTAGAGGCGTTTCGGGTTCGGGTCCCACAAAAAATGTATTTGTTATTAAAAGAACTGGTTTGGGTAACATATGACTTTCTTGGATTTTCCTATATTACTCATTTTGCCCTAAAATTTACATTTGTATATACACATACACAAGTAAAGCGACGAAACCAGAGAAAGGTTAGGTGGTGTTTTGACATTACCTGTTTAGAAAAGAGCAATACCATTTTAGAACTACGGATCTTTTTGGAAACCCTGACTGGCAGATCGGAGGTTGCCAAAATGATTAGAGAATATACGTAATATACCCGGGGAAGAATTGACACGGCCCGCGTACTTTTTGATACGCTAACTGACCGCTGGTCAGCCCGAGTTGAGATGTCTCCGTGTCGACGGCAGCCGCCAGCGTCTAAAACGAAAATCTCTAGCGGCCTTCTCCAGTTCCCTCTGGAATTCAAGTAAGTAAGCTAAGTTCATCTGGAGTTAAAGACGGAGAGTGCGGTCACCATTCCGAGAAGTCAAATATATGAACGGGACTCCCAACCCTTCAGTACCGAGGCTGAGGGTCCCCTGACTCTCAGACTTTATAGTGCATGCGTGAGGATCTAATAGTATTCTTGCGCTTTGATTACTCTTCTGACTTGGTGGGTACACTGCCGTGGCCCCGGATAAATAAATATTTGTGAGCATTGCGTTATTACGTACATCTACTACATGTTAAGTACCACAAGGGCTTCAACACAACTAACCATATTTCAATATCTACACCTACACCCTGCACGGAATCAGAACCTACCACTGTTAGCATGCACGAACTGCCGAAGCGGGCGACGGTGCTACTAGCTAATATAGCTGTATGTTGACGCTCGTGTTGCCGCATAATATGAAGCGCGGATCCGTGCAGGAGCCGTGGGGGAGTACGTGGCGCTAATTACAAGCGGTTGTAGCGCCTTTAGTATTTCTTGCACTCGTTACCTCCGCGCTCCTCCTCTCGCCTCCTCATCTTCATTAAATCACTTTAAATAGACATATTGTAACATTAAGTGCTAATAACTAACAATTCAAAAATTTGCCATTTGTTAAACGCTACCCGTATTTGCTAATAAAACCGCTGACGTCCCTGAGCACGTGCGCCGCCGCACCAGCCCGAGTCGCAGCGAGTGCATCACATTACGACTCCCGCTCGCCGCCGCCCGGACACGTCGCGTGCGGGCGGACGGCGGTAACGGACTGTTGATGGGTCGTCGTACGTTATACGGCCGAGGACTGCCTTTACTGCTTGTACTCTCCATATACTGGAGTAGAATTTTATTGCGGGCGTGAGCGGTGGGATGAGCGTTAAGTGACTGCGACTTGTATAATGTAATGGTACAAAGTAGTACGGTCATTACCATACATGAGAGCCAATAGAAATGGAGACAGTCAAAGGGCCACCGGAAACTTACAAGCCACACGAAATGTGATAGCATTGTCACTTTAAGGATCATATCAGCCGCAGTGCAACAAACTATAATAACAACTACAACACAACTTCCCGCCACATCCTTTACGGAGCCGGCAGAGAGAACAGCGGGGCGCTACTCGCGCGCATCATGCACGGTCTGCAATCGAACCATGCAACAGAATGCAATGCGATATCTGACAATAATTTCATATCACAGAGCATGCTGTCTCTCAAATTATTTAAATGCATGCGCATAATATTAAAACAAATTCGGTTAAAGTGCATTGAGTGTATGTAAACGACGCGGTCCGTCCGGCGGCGGCGGCGTGTCGCTGCTGCTCGCCTCGAGCCCACGGGCTCGTCGCGTGCTCGTCACGTGCTCGTCACGTGTTCGACAAATAAATTCGAATTAACTCGTGAAGACGTGACGTTGAAGTGCAGTAGGTAACGCGACGGAACAGAATCGGGACGAAGTCACAAAACAGTAACTTGAAACTATTTATGTATTTCTTGTTGAAGTGTCAACTTCTTTGGAGGCGTTAGGATAAAAGTACGTCAGTAGACAAGGTAGGTGTATGTCACGCAGCAATATGGAGCTACACTCACCCGTACAAGTGTAGTTATTTGTAGCTGTAAACCGCTCGACCAACAAACTGTTATCATTACATGGATATTGTAAAAAAACAACCTTCGCGCCCGCTGACCGCTGGAGCGACTCGACGGAAATTGAAAAACTTAGTGAAGAGGTTTGACGGCGGCGAGTCCGCGTCACGTCCGGGAACGCAAAAATACCCGAACAAATGTCCGCTTAATGTCCGGCGCTCGGTGTGACTCGCCTCACGCTCGGGTCGAGCGGCGAGGCTGCCGCAGTAGCGCCGCGGCCGCCTGCAGCCTGCTCCCTCGAACATAAACCCTCGTCCGAGTGGGCTCGTAAACGTCCCCTCGACTTGTCACACGACTCACATCTCGTTACTCCCGCGTCATTATCAACTTTATTGCTTTATTGTAAATGTCCACTCGACCGCGAACACGCGGTGTCGCATTATCATACATTTACTATTTAGCGATTGTTAGTCTCAAGCCCTCGCAGAAGTAGAAGACGAATGAGACGCCCGTAGTAATATACTAGTACTACTACTACTACTTACTAGTGGACCCGTGAAGATCGATATTCGATCTAAGTGAAACATTTTGTAATTAAAAATTAAATAGCATAATATGACATATTATGATATTGTAACTGAGGTAAACAATTTATGTAGAACGTAGACAGAGTAAACTATTTATTAACTATTGTATTCTCTGTCTACGATGTAGAATTTTCAACACTTGCAAAAGACACAGAAACTTCATCAATAATTAGGTGTATCGACTTATATCGATGTGTCAAATGCATGATAGTGTGTGCCAAGTTTTATTAATTAAATTAAAGTACTTTACAATCATTATTATTAAAAATTATTAGCTCTGCACTTCTCTCGCACGTAAACTATAAGAAGGCCAAATTTCATACTCCTCCGTCTGCACGATTTTCGTAAAAATGTTCCTAAAGTTTTTGCTTCACATATAGATAAGTACATTTATTTCCCTAACACGTTTGAACTATGATCACAGTACGTCATAATCGTGAAGCATTCATTATTGAGTAAGGGATTACCTGTATTGAGCATGTCTCGCTCATTCCCTTCTAGTTATAACAAATATTCAGGAACTCACTAGTAAACCTACCGGAGAAAGTCTAGGCACGTTGTGTGGATGATAAGTGTAACGTTTCATGCAGTTTGAGTTGCCGATAGCATTTTACAGGAAGGAGAAAAGAAACACAACACGTCTGTTTAAAAATATCCATAGAAGTCAGTCACCAAAAAGTTTTTGTATATCCTACGAAAAATACAGTAATTGATTAGTTGTA
Source organism: Calycopis cecrops (assembly GCA_001625245.1). Lineage (NCBI taxonomy): Eukaryota > Metazoa > Arthropoda > Insecta > Lepidoptera > Lycaenidae > Calycopis > Calycopis cecrops. The sequence continues at coordinate 255,079 of LUGF01009738.1, forward strand.
TAAAATAAAGTTAATTGTGTGGTTCGTTTGTGACAAGAAACGTGTCTGCAGCACACTATACCTCGGCACTGTACGTGTGTATCGGTGCCTGCCGACTCGAGCAGGCGGCAGCCACCTCTATTTTTAAATCTTCAGTAAATTTTCTATTAAAACCTCACACGTGCGTGGTCGCAGCGCATAAAAGTATTTAGAAAACATTTCCAACGTTCAATATTAGAGCAGTGAGTCAGTATTGAAATATCTCGGATCATTAAATTGAAGGCAAACATGAATAAATGCAATGCGGGCGGCGGCGGCGGCGCTCGGGCAGCCCGTATGCCCTGATTGTGTTTGAGCAGCTCGCGCCGCGCCCCCTGCCGGCTGCGAGGTGCAAGCGTGATCGCGCGTTTACTTTACATTGTTATTCATTACTTACGTTGTCAGCGTATTTGTCTTTCATTACGGAATTATATATTTATGGAAAGAAGACAGTCAGCAAAATAAGGTTGGCGCGACTGTTGGTACCTCTTGCAGTCATATTCTGGATGTGTTCTACCCAACACGTACTAATGAAGGTAATATCACAAACAACACGATGTCCAACAAAATACTTTTAGTTCTCTACGTTACCTGAGCCAGTATCACGAGAGGTATTCCTTCGTGTTGGAGCTGTTCAAATTTCAGTCTCCCTGAAATGTCGCAATGTCACTTCATAATTATAAAGCAAAAATTAAGAATTAACTTTTGTGGCTCAATAATACCAAGCTTCATACCTTTTCCATTATTCACCTATTATGATGTAAGATACATCTTATATTTTTAGTTTTTAATCAAATGCAGACGCCGCTTATCGCTCAAGTCTGTAGGAACCTACACAAGTCAAATGAGGACGAGCGATGCGGCCTGGTCGCCCGCTGAACACTGATGTAATAAATAAGTAGTTAACAAACCTCTTATAGTATGTCTCCGGAATGAACCGTTGGTCTTTTTACCTTTGGCAGAGAGGAACGTCTATGTTAATGTAACTACTTTTCGTTAAATTTCATGACTACCGTCGTCCACAGACACCCACATAAAGACTACACAGATGCGCTGCCCTCCTTTCTCCTCCTAATTCCATGAGCCACCGGCCAAAATGCGATTATTTTTTTACTGAAAATAATGAATTATTTGATAATACATTTTAGTTTGGATCCTTAATACAATTCTTGACATTAGGTACATCCTACCTCGGGATCGTAAGAGTGAGGCGACATTACCAAACCTCTGCAATGTTATTTTCCAGAGGGTACTTACGTACCGCCTACGTAGGTTTTGCCATATCTGAATTTCATCGTGTTTTATAATAATGAAATTTAGAAAAGGCTTATTCCGGTGAATAAGCAAATTCACACGTGATATCGCCAAACGTGTTTTGCAAAATTTCTAAACTTCTGTTGGAAATTGTTATTTTTATAAAAATAAGCAAATTTCTGCGAACAGATATTCTATCTCCGAGATTGGAGGAGAATGTTTTCTCATCACATTGTTAATATGGATTCGTCCCCGCGCGGGCGTTCCGTCGAAGTACGACCTACACAGTACACATATTTTCTTTCATTATCACTACGTCCATCAATTTTGAGGTTTCTCATTTCAGGCGTGAGAAATTACCAAGACTTTTTTGTACATTACATCCCAAGGGATCTCAGACATTGTAATATTGTATGTAGTGCAAAACAACCTAGTTCTTTTGATTTAAAAGAAAAAAATACCACATAAATACTCTATTATTAAGTCTTTTTATCAAATGAACTGCTCAGCGACGCCTGAAGTTCGGTGGATCATTAGGTTTCCTTAATGAAAAGCAGGACGGTACAACATTAACTGGAAAATGTCCTCGCAATATCGTTGAGTTGAATGAAACGAACAGACTAAGAAATCTGGCCGGTGATAACTGAAGTGTACAACATAAATTAAAGTAAAAAATATATTTTTCAAACAAGTTTGTTTTCAAATGCGCTAAAAAGAATATAATAAGCCTTTCCTTCAAAACTTTTACTGTCCACTCACAAGTTAAAAGTAGTTTTACTGAAATTAATTATTTCATGCTTTCAGCGCGTGTAAAGAAAAGCTTGTTTTATAAAAGTTTTTACTATTTTCATTAATTTTTTTTCAATAATACGAGACATGGATGGATGGTCATTTCGTCAGGTATAATTATTACTAGCCGACTTAGTACAAAGAGCGTTTGATTTCGATTTTCGTTTTTGTACTCTCTCGTCTTTTTAGATCTGAATATAGAAAGCAAATCCAGATGATTGATTGGTAACAATGCATAAGTTAACGCATGATCGATGCAAGTATCAACAATATGTTGTAAGTCGGAAAGCATATTGTTCTGTTGTGCGGGAACGTGTTCGCTCCTCGCGTCAAATTCCTTTGTTCCAATATCTGTTTCTGTTCCGATGTCGCAATTTTCATATTTGATACAAATAGCGAAAATCTCTATTTGATTCTTTACACTCGAACGTTTGGCTCCAGATACATGTATTTGCATGCAAAGTCCTTTAAAGTAGAAAAGGTTATATAATTGGCAATTTATTTGTTGTTGTGCCAAGTTCTGTTAGAATGTTCCTATCGATCGGCAGATGGGCTTAAAACTTAAGCAAATATTTTGCAAGAGTTTATAGTCAAACGTTCTTAAGTGGATTAGTTTTAAGAATTGAAAATAGAAAATTATAATAAGTGGAACTCTCTAACATTAAAAGGCACGACTAAGAATGTCAACTGATAGGATGGAAATTTAAGGATTGTGAGAATATTTCATAGAAAAAAGAGATTATATTCTTTAGATTAAAGATTAAATGTAAGTATACAAATAGGTCTTCGTATAGAAAGTTTTGAATATTTATGGCGAAAAGTAAAGATTTTGTACCATGGTCATTACTTCTTTCTTGCCCCCGTCCAAGTCCCTTTCTTCAATTTAGGCGTGTAATGGTAAATAATGATGGCAATAAGGGTAAAGCATTATTAAAACAATACAGCTAAATTTAATCAGCCCCCGGAAGCAAGTTGGCACATAAAGCTATCTCGCTCTGGCGATAAATTCATTTCCAGCTGTCGGTAATTCCCCGCGCCGACAATCCCGTCCGCCGACGCTCGGCTGCACGCATCGCCGCGCACATTCTACCCACACATTTCCCCTATTACGATAATAGGAATTTTACTACTGCAAAGATTGATTCTTCCACGAGGGGCTTTGAGAGCTGACACAATGGGTATAAAGCCGATAGCTATGTTTACACCCAAATATGATCGTACATCATACGTGAGGCCTCATCGGTGACTTATAGGATACGAGCCGAATGAGGATAATAATGATGATACTATAATAACAATGAAGATACTAGGTGGTTTGTGATTTGTCTCTGCAGCTCCCATAGACATCGCGCATTGCTGACAAAAAAGTCCTTTTCACTTCAAAGTTAAAGATTTTTTTTAGAAAATTACGAATTCTACGGATAACCAGCTGGGCGGCAGCTGGTTCTACAACAAATCTGTGTGCTGCAAGCGATTGCCTCAAACGGAGTGAAAAATGTCCAGTTGAGAACATAGACGTAGTGATTTAAAGTTTTCCGCGAAATATGACAACAGAATTCTGCGGCTAGTATTAACAACTTCCCATTGCAGGTCGGTGGAAGACGCAGAGTGAGCGAACATCTCTCTGCAATGCTGCAGGTTCAAACTAATCGGAAATAATAAATAGCAGCTGAGTTCCATCATAGGACATCGCGACAGAACTCAAAGTTCCACGCCCATGACCTCGATTCCTAAATGTAGTACTGTGCGGTTTAACGCTATTTTATACCGCGTACAACAGTACTATGGAACCAGCTGCCTCCCTCGGTACGACTTCTTTTCTTCTTTCTTTCTTCTTCAAGAAAAGGACATTCCTCTTACTTAAAGGCCGGCAACGCGTATGCAAGACTCCTAGTTTTGCGGATGTCTATGGGCGGCTGTAGTCACTAACCACCTGCTCGTGTGCCCCCTATATTATAAAAAAAAATAACCTGACCGTTAACGATTCGGTTTGCACCAGTTCGAATACGGTCAAATGATTTTGTGTGCATATGATATATGACGGTTGTAATGCTTAGGTACTGCATCCGTGGGTTTTGTAAATTTCTAAAAAACTCATTACAATAGAGCTCAGGTAAAAGAAGTTTTAATTTAACTCAACCTTCTTCCCCTGTTTAAACTATAAAAGTGTATCATTTTAGAGCGTCAACTAACACATCCAGGCTAAAAATATAAAACTTTCGCGTTCTCTAAAAGGAAATACTATTTCTTTCCTGGAGCGTGAAAATAGAATATTTCATTATGGTGCGCGATCCTGTGTATAACATGAATATTAAGGCAATGTGCTGGAGTCGAGACGTACGAAAACAACGTGATATACTGTTGTCAACCCGGCTTTTTATAATGAACATTACTTTTATTTTGGATAAGTGCTATCTATAGACAACATCTACTTTCTTATTACTTAATAATAATATTATAGTGCAGATAGTTTCATTAATTTGTGAGGGGTAGCACGACGCTGCATGCACGCATGCAACGGTCTCGTTTACGTGAAACCGGCGCGCGGCGTAAAGTGACAGCTGTGCTGTCCCGTTTCCCCCATGGAGGGAAGAGGAGGAAGGAGGGCTTCGCATCTGTATAGCCTCTATGCGGATGTCTATGGGCGTCGGTAGTCATATAAATGGCTCCGATTGCTCGTTTGCTCCCTTATACTATAAAAAAGTCTTAGTTTTTGCCGATTTTAAGTGGATCCGTTTTAATCTATTCATTACTTAGCGTCGCATCGGTATAATGCGGTTAAACTCTAAAACGTAGCCTCTAAGTTGTATCTGTCAGATTCAGTAGTAATCAAGAATATGTAATAACCACTTAGATAATTCTGAGAATCAAATTAATTTACGGATCCGCTAGTTTGCTGCGGTCCTTAACGCTCTCTACTGCGGTTCCCCAATTTGTTAAGTCTAGGTAATGGATTTGACTTTTCAGTTCGCCGAGCTACGATTATGAAGCCGAATTCTAACTTCACGTCAAAGTAATTACTTTATTACGTCACAGCCAAGGAAATTAGACAACTGACTGTGATGTATTTAGGAAATTTATCAATGAGATTCAATTCATCGTTAATCAAAATAGTATTGCTAGATACTTACGTTTAAAACTTATTGAAACTTAGGCATCATGAAATTGTGTAACTCTGGGAGCTTTACATTTGTCTCTCTGAAATTTTACGCAGCAGGAAATAATTGCCTTATTTAGTCAAAATTATGGATATTTGATATCTGTCCGGAATCATTATTTTCATTTACTAATAATAATGTCGTCATGGACGAATTACCGCTCGCCGTAGCCGATAGGGGTAAGCCATCAGCGCAGGACAGCGGGCACGGGGTGGGAGGGGGGAACATCGGCAACTCCGGGCTGTAATAATTAGAGAAAGAAAAATACCACTAACACATTTTGGTTCAACCCGGAATTCGAACCTGGGACCTCCTGACCGTGTTTGAACATGCTCACCACTAGACCACTACGCATTAAGAAAACTAACAAGTACACATATGACCGACTGTACAAATAGAGTATCTTAGAAATAAATATGTTTGTTACTCTTGTATTGTATTCTCCAAAACGTTTTTTTTACCTTAACTATAAATCAACTCTTTATACTTCTGCATTATAATTTATAAGTTGCCAGTTTAGAATTATCAAGAGTATCGATAGTCGTGATAATTAATGTTCAGCTGTACTAACAATTCCGTATGATATCACTAGTACTACTGGTAGTACTAGAGATACAAAGATGTGTCATTTGTACTACCAGTAGTACTTCTTGGTAGTACTAGTGGTACAGAGGAATCGTCGTCTAGAATGTATTTTATATACTTATTATATAAATATTTAATATCAATATGTACATATTGTGGCACAAAATTCATCGTTGACCAGACGTACATATTATTCGATCGTCCACACGATGCACCTTCAACGCTGCGATATAACTAACGTCTACTCTAAAGCCCGTTTTATTTCTTTTCGTCTTGTATAAATTAAAGAAATTACATTTGTATTTGTGAGGATAAAGAGACTGGTCTACGCGCTTGTGTTTGACCTTCGTCCCAGCGAGCCTGTTTATTGTTAGTGAAACCGCCTGCAAATGCTGAGTGTAAACATGACCGGCGGCCGAGCTCAGCCGACAGTTGACGCTACAGCGTTAGTTATTGCGCTTTTTACTTCACGTGACCCGTCGATGTTTGATATGAAGCTGGTAGCTGGTGCGGAGATAAATTAGATCTGAGATCTACACTAAAACTTATCACGCATATGAAGTCGCGAGTATAAAGCTACAATGTTATGATCTCCGGAGTGGGTTTGCGCCGGCAGCAGGTTTCTGAACTGTTCGAGGTGTGGAGAATTTATTGCAACCGCGACACCAACACGCGCCATAAACGTATGTGACAGTGGGAGAAAACCGTTGAAGCCAAGTCAGACAAAGTGTTGTAGGCTGTAGCTCTGATGACAGTAAAGAAGAAGCTAACGTACGGCTGATTTTGATGATTTGTCTTTCTCGGAGTCGATATGTAAATTATATAATAATTGTGTCTTTAGAACTGATACACGTATCAGTTGTCAATCAACTTGTGATAAAATAAAAACCGGCCAAGTGCGAGTCCGACTCGCACACTGAGGGTTCCGTATGAATGGGAAGAACAATCCAAACGTAATGCATGGTTTTCAAGACCTTTTTCTCTAAAACGCGTGAAGGGATTAAGCTGAATCAAATACGAAGGTCAGTTACGTCTTGATGCCTTGAAAAAATTACTCTTTTAAGTTAACGAAATAAAAAGTTATAGCCAATTAATTATACACAAATTTTGTATGAAAACGTACTTTGTCGAAAACCTAAAATTATCGGGTACTTCCCGTTGACCTGGAGTTGTAAAATTTGGCAAGAAGTAAGAACTTAGAGTACATATTATATAGGAATAAATTTGAAAACTAGTAATTTTTTGTAAATCATTGGAAAAATCATTATCAACTTATAACTAATTCGCCTGATAAATGTGTGCCGCAACCGTCTATTTTTAGACGGTTGCGGCAAA
>LUGF01009738.1:263742-284077 GCA_001625245.1 Calycopis cecrops
TACTTACACACCGCACGAAACGCGACAGCACAGCTGTCACTTTACGCCGGTCTCGTGTAAGCGAGAGGTACCTCCCCGGTCGTGCCGACCCAATTCGACTGCATGCAAGCATGCAGCATGGCACTACCTCTTACTAACGTATGTGACAGTAGGAGAAAATCGTTGAAGCCAAGTCAGACAAAGTGTTGTAGGCTGTAGCTCTGATGATAGTAAAGAAGAAGCTAACGTACGGCTGATTTTGATGATTTGTCTTTCTCGGAGTCGATATATAAATTATATAACAACTGTGTCTTTAGACCAGATACACGTATCTGTTGTCAATCAACTTGTGATAAAATAAAAAATAAAAAAAAAATTGACAAAATCTCTGAAATAGAGAGCATCATAAAAAAGAAGGTAAGTAATACAATATCTACAAACTCTGAAATATTTATTCATCTAATAAATAGAAACGTCTAAAATGCTTTTGTTTGAAGTTTGATTTTACAGACTAAAATCAGAACAAACAATTCCACGAAAATTTCTTTTCATCTCAATACAAGAAACATGTACTGACGTAAAATTAATTTAACTCTATTCAAACTACCTTCATTGAAATCAGTATTTTTTACATTTTATATAAAAGCCGGTAACGAATCGAGCTCTTACAGATTATATATTAAAAATATGAAATGAAATGAAGCAAACGTTTCAGTTGGTCGTATGATGTTGAATCGACACGGACGTTCACCGTCATACGTCATCCGTAATTCAAGATCAGTAAACTCGAAATACAGCACCATTCGTAGGCAAGCCCATAACCATGACGTGAAGTAAAAAAGAGATTCAAGCAAAACCACAAGCGTTTGCAAGTCTAAATCAGGTGGCAGCAAAACAATTAACTAACCATAGAATAACCTAACAGTTCCTCAAGCAAGCGGAGCGGCGAACGCCAACGACTTGGTCCGTTTCATCAATGCTCAGTATAACCAATTATACAAAGCAAATGGAAGCTGTAATGCGATTAAAGGATTCTCTCGAGCACCGAGTACTTTGGCGCCTAATTGATCTCTTGTTAGCTCAGCGTGAAATATTCTCTGGCGGGTAGTCGGAGAAATTCGTGGAACGTCGCTGCAGCGGCTAATGGAAACGTATTACTTAAATAAATAATGCAATCGATTTGTTTGCGCCGCGAGTGTCTCAGATGCAACTTCATCTGCAGTACGGACGCTTCAATGAATTTATTTATTGCACTTACGTGACTGCTAACGAATAACGAGCAGTCCAAACCTTTTTCTATCTTACAAACATCCATACAACCAGACAACCTTATCCACCGACAGTATAGTTGACACTTCTCGCCGGTATTATGTGAGCCAACATGGGGGTTTCCGTTAGCAGTACTATTTATGTATGGTAATGTTAAAAGAGCAGATACAAAAAAATAATTTGCGTGTTGACCCTGTGGAAAAGTTATTTCAAAATTACTAAGATTATTTATAATATTACTAAAGGAGGTTCAGCATTTAATGTAAACTCTATCTTACTTTTCGTCTGTTAGTAGATGTCTGTAGATGGCTCTTTGCTCTGGATACATGTTGAACTACCCTCCGCATAAATTACATTGAATGCTAATTAAAATATTACTCTCTAAGCGTTAATTCTCTAATTACACTAATTTGTTTGACAAACAGTGTTACAACACTGCTGTATAATTAGATGCCACACTGGTACATGTTTGTTTACATTTGTGTCTAAATTCAGCTAAACTGAAGTTCGTTGAACTCTGTTGCATTTTTAGAAATATGGTTCTTAAACTTTTAGAAACGATGGAATTTATGAAATACCTTACCTACGGGAGTACAAGAAACTTAATAGAATCAAAGTCGGCAGAAATATTAAAATAAGTAGCTGACGGTCATTGACCCGACTCGAAAAATCACACTTTTATATTAGGTTTTGTATCTTTATCCTCCTGAAACTAAAATATTATAACAAACGCCACACGACGTTTTGTAAGAGGTAGTGCCACACTGCATGCTTGCTTGCAGCTGAATTGGGCCGGCACGACCGGGGAGGTACCTCTCACTTACACGAGACCGGCTTAAAGTGATAGCTGTGCTGTCGCGTTTCGTGCGGTTTGTAAGTAGCCGGTGGCCCAAGGAGTTGGGAGTTGTACACATCTGTCAAATTAAAATTGTGTCGTCATTGTGTTCGACCACTGGATCACCGGGCGCCGCTCGCCGCTCGGCCGCCGATGTCGTCATTATGTTAACGCAAGTTCCGGGGCGCGGAGAAAAACACGCGCGAGAGGTTTCCACGTGAGCTGCTTAAAATTGTATCCGGGATCTCATTAGGAGGCGTTGGCCTGCGACGTGAATAAAATATAAACCCCCGGGGGCGCCGACTTCACACTCGCCGAATTGTACCGCGTGCGAGCATTAAACTTGGTGCCGAGGTGAATGCGGTAGTACTTGATGCCGGATATTAATTTTGTGTTACGATCTGACGGAGAAGGGTGGGAATTCTGACGTAGTTGTTCCCTGGAACGGCCACAGCGTAAGATGTAAAAATCAGGTTGTGTGAATGTTTATGGGTGTTAATATCATGTTTGCTTCTTATCCTACTCTATCTTACTTCCGTTCTCATCCCACTAATATTATAAATGTAAAAAGTCGTATGTGTGTTATACTTACACGTGAAATACAAATACAAGCCAGTTGTAGCAGCACATACACCGGTATTGAAACATTTTGAAATCATAACGCGCGGTTTCAGAGGCATCACTTAATATGTCGACTTCGATGTGGTTCGGTTCACGCGGACTAGCTGTCGACTGATTTTAGTTTCAGTTCAACGCACGTGAGGCTCGAGTGCATGTGCTTCAAATGATGTGATCACGTGAGGAGATGTGAGAGTGAGTGCTGTGCTGCGGCCGACACGACCGAGGGCGTACTGCTCATTGCTCACTGCGAGGGGCAAACGAGCTGTCACTTTACGCCGGCCTCGTGTAAGCGAGAGATACCTCCCCGGTCGTGCCGACCCCATTCGGCTGCATGCAAGCATGCAGAGTACCACCTCTTACACATTATTGATTATTATGAAAATTATCATTATTATCATAGTGACTGACTAAACTAACTCATTGACTCAAACTTATTCAACCGACCATTTCTTTATTTTATTTAATTTTATAATTTAAATTTAATTTCATTCTATTTTAATTTTATTTTTAAACCTGTTAATTTTTATTGGCACATCTGATTCCAATTTTATAAAAATGTGTGTGCTGTTGATGTTTCATAGTTAAATAACTGTATTTGTGAGATGATGATATTTGTGAAATGACTGTATTTCCTCCAATATTCCGACCTAAACACAATACGATCTACACTTTAATGGAGATAAGAACATGGGATTAAGGTAACGGAGTGTGGAGCCGGGAGTGTCAAAATATTACGAAGATTGAGCCCGAGTCAGGTGAGGAGCAGCTCTAAGAGGATTATCACCAGAACTTCACGTAAGTCAGCAAACAAATTGTTATTGTTAGGTGAGTATCGCGCTGCTTCGGTTAAATACTATCAAGTGGATGTTATAATTACGTTCATTGAGAACGTTCCTCCGATATAAATGTTATTCCCAAAGAACAGTTTAATGAAGTTCTTGGAGTTGAAAATTGAAAACGTATGCTTTTTGTAACACCTTTTTATATTTTTACGATTTTTTACGTCTTTATTTCATTCATATAACTCTCGCTAAATGTAATGGTAGTTTGTGTTACAGTAATGTTTCATTTTATTAACAGTTTGTGATTTTAGCGTAACTCCCATTTTTGCCATTATTTGATTTTTGTGAACTATTTCTGAAATGAGCTAAAAATGTATATTTATTTCGGCTTTTATATCACATTTTAAACACAAAAAGCATTCTTCAGAAGGAGAAATAAATTACCTATTTCTACTAATGTTATAAATGAAGAAACACATACAAGCGTATGTGTTTTGAGACAAATGTCACGGGGGTTAAATAAAATTATATTTACGCGTTAGTACAATACGATCACAATTTAATTTGAAGCATGAATCACAATGCGTTTAAGGAGCTTTTTGATGCTATGATGGTGTTCGGCAAGCGATTGGGACGAGTGGCCGAGTGTTGTGAATGCTCGTCCCGAATGTACTTGTGCGCTCGTACTGTCGACACGGAGCGTTTACAACAGGTATTTGATTAATTTAATTATATTGCAAGAGGTAAGTGTTGTTACGTTGTAAATACCGACGTAAAATGATGGGTAGCGTGAGCTACACTACAAATGAGCCTTCTCTGGTTAAGCTTATAGCTGTAGGTAAAACTTTCCGATAGTTATTTCCTATTTAGGAAATAATTGTGCTATAATTGTGTAAAATGTTCACATACACTTGATAGCCCAGCTATAATTTATACGAGCTTCTATTACAAATAATACTCTCTTTATCTCTTACTAAAGCCAGAGGCGCTATTAGCTTTATTACAATATGTAACATTCGCTTTATAAACAAAAGTTCAAGTAGTTTAGCATGAACTGCACCGCGCACTCCGCAGGAAAATAAATATCAACTCGTAAATAACACAAGTGCTTGAACGAGAATATTTATACATTTATAAGTTCAGAATAGCGAAATATATTGCAGCCAGATGCTTAGGTGCCAGTTTGGGAGAAACTTTTATGAGTGAAACTGCCGGTGACAATGGAGCTTCCTGCGCTCGTCGCTGGATTTTACTTCACGAGCTCGCGGTAACTGGGCGCTCACTTTCAGTTGATGGGCACTTTTCGTATATATTGTTATTTGGTTCCTAATTTTTTATTTGTCCAAGCAAAGTTGATTATACAATGTTTGATGACATAAATGTTTATGTACATTTTTAATTGCTGTAATAAAACTAATACTGTAAATGCAAAAATCACCACCATTTGAATGCATTCTTACAGATTAACATAGGCTATTTTTTACCACGGAAAATGCTTCACTCCCATGGGAAGAGGGATTAAATTTTAAACGGCTGAACCGATTGGGTTAAAATTTAATATGGGTATTTCGATGGCTTCCTGGACGCTTAAAATACAATTGGATCCGGTAGGTTGCGCTGCTGTCGGTATGTCAGCTACTAAACGTCTTTACCGATTGTTGAAACTTTGTGTGTATTACCATTGTTTCACAGACAGGAATGTATTATCTATATATTTAAAAATAAATGGTTGTATGTATGTCCTTTCTAGAAACGTAATGCATAATGCATTAGAGAATGTGATGATCTTTAGTAAAGTTGTTCTGAATATCCTCACGAAGGTTTCTAAGTTGGTACGATCAATTTTCGACAGTAGGCGCCTCTGTCAAACCAATTAATTTTATATATTGCTATGATAGTCCATGCTGATGTATCTGTTGGTGGCGCGCACGGTACAGCTAGTTAAATACAAAACTCCACTGATAAGTTAACAAGCTCCATAAAAGTTCAATTATGTACATAATAGATGTTTTACTATTATTATGTTTTGCTAATTTTTTGTAACTAATCAACTTTCCTTTATGTTTTTTACGATTTGCAATAAAAGTTTGCACCTCTTAATAATATCAATACAGAAAATCGTAGTGGAATAGTTTAATTCATCAAAAGAAGATATTTTTAAAATCAGGCTTAGAGACTTTTGGACGACAGTATACCCATTTTTATGTCTTTTTTATGGTAGGTATGGGGGGTGACACGAGCAGTCGGAGCCATTTACATGACTACCGATATCCGCATAGAGAATAACAGATGCGCCGCCCTCCTTCCTTCTCCCAATTCCTTGGGCCACCGGCTACTTACACACTTATATACTGGGGATAGGGTAACTAGACAACTTGTAAAACTTTTCATCGCTTTTTTGCAGTTTTACTACGACGCTGACCTCTCCGTAAACACACGACAAAGACGATCAGGTGATCTTGAAAATTATAATTTTACACAACCCCGAACCCGTTTCATTCGACCCTTTTCTAATTCTCCCACTGAGCCATCGCCGCTCGCCATTATTATAATCTGTAAATTCCTGTCTAATTACTATATCAATGAATATTACATTATTGATTTAATCCGACTCATATAATATTAATTACTCGACAAGCGACATAATATATTGTCATCTTAATATGATCTCTGTCATGTAGTACTAGTGTGTCAGAGTGTGGAGTGTGTATGTGTGTGTGTGTGTGTGTATGTGTGTGTGTGTGTGTGTAGTTCTTGCTGCATTGTAGCTGGTTGGGCAAGTCACAGCCGGGGTTGAATTGTATCGAGACGGTGTGAAGTGACGGCTCTGCTCTGTTGCATGTCATGTAGTGCACAGGAGTAGTTTAGAGCGGTGCTAGAGTGATGCTGCGTGCTGCATCGCAGCTGAATGCAATGCAGTAATGCGTAGTCTTGTGTCTACGGCGTTATTCCTGCGTCGGTTCTTACTTACTTAAGGAATTTAACTGTTCTCACTTGTAGTTTAAAGGGGTAACTCCGCCCATAGACATGGGCATAATCGTGGACGTGTCGGTTGGGAGTAACGGGAGACGGGTTTTCTTACTTCCAACGTACAATCGAAAAGGGCATACTTACCAAAACATTATCTGACTCCTCATTGATCACCTCATAAATAAAAAAATAATGACGTGACGATCTTTACGCACTGTACACGGGTACAATTACCTACCCGAGATTACCTTACGAGATCCAAGGCTGTTTGGATAACCCAGAATTTGAATGTAATCACGCAGAAAATTATAAGGATTCGGGGATGAAAGCCAAATAGAAATTGTGAGCGGCTGTCTTCATACGATGAGCCTGATTATTATTTACTTGTACTGTGGATTACTCGCGGATTACGTCACGCGTCGCTGCTCTAATGACAGGCTAAGCCGCTGGTCTGCAGGGCTCGGGCGTGAAGCTCGCGTCAGATTCAAGAGTTATAGCTGTATACATAGTAACGGTTGGGAATACAGAAGAAGACAATATTACATTAGGGAAGGATACGTGTTAAACCGTTCTCCTACGTCTGATGTTTTTTATATAGGTATTGTATCAGACAGCATAGCTGTCTGATACAATACAGAATCAGACAGCATAGCTGTCTGATACATTCGTGCAGTGTGTAAGTAGCCGGTGGCCCATGGAGGTGGGAGGAGAAAGGAGGACAGTGCATCTTCATGGCCTCTATGCGGATTTCTATGGGCGTCGGTAATCATGAAAATGACCTCGACTGCTCGTTTGCCCCACTATATCATAGGAAAAAAAAATCTGTGTGTATATTTTTAATAAACTGATGGCGATAGGGACGAATATATGATAATATATAATATAATGTTATACGACTCAAAATCAGTAGAATTGCAATTGATATCGTGGCATTGCAAGTGAAGTTTAATTTTAAAAATCTCAAAAATTAGTACGACGTGTCCGGCGACAATACACGCGCGCGGCAACTGATGCAACTACGTCAACTAATTAGCCAAACGTTGTTAATTATTTCTGTTCAATGTGTTGTTCCTGTGACAGCACGCTTGACGTGTTTCGGTTTTCACAATGAGTAAGAAGCCTTGTATATTATCTAACACGTGTACGAGAATTGTCATGTTCTTGCCAAGTGTAAATGTGTTTGTTTTATATAAAAATAGAAGTAGCAATTATTAGCCATCTTGGCTTACTTTCTCCGGTAGCCAGGACGTTGTATCTTATAATTAATTACAAGTTTAACATGTACGAGCGATACACGTTGTTAGCACAAATTCTAATCCCCTCCCTCGTTGATAAAAAATGCGAATATTCATAGGGACAGGAGCTCCACATTCATCACGGCCCACGGACCCGACCCCGCGGAGGTCCGAACTTGTGTTCACAAAACAACTCGCCGGCGCTAATCGCATTAGCCCCTCGTCCTCGGCGTTGCGGACCAGACAACTGGCCAACTCAGTTTATTGTAGTATTTTAACATACAAAGCAGTTGCCATTATTTTTAAATCGCACAATTTCGCAGCCTTATCCAATTCTCCCCAGTTTGACCCAGTACCACACAGTTGTTACGTCATTAGTCTTCAAACCAGGACCAGAGATGTCATCTTTAGAATTTCTATTTTGTATGATCACCGACCAAAAATACAAATAACAAAATGCAAATAAGATCACAAGAGAGATCACTAACGTTAATGCTGGTCAGGCTACAAATGTAGCGCCTAGTATTTAAACTTAGGCGTTATATTTATTTGGTACAATGCAACAAAACACCATGCGTACACCTTGCACCATGCGGAGCAGAAATGAAACCTTTGTGTCAAATGTTATATCCGTATATAATGATGATGCGTTGCTTTTATTCACCCCGCGACATCCGCTCCAAGAGTTCTAGGCTACTCTCAAACCGCAGGAAGATAAATGTATCCGTTAAAAAGTCCTACACGACCGGAAAGAATCAATCAAATCAGAATCAGGACGAGTACCGAAAACTTAACTTGCCATCCAAAGCAAGGGTCTGACCGGAAATTAAAACTGGTATAACAAGTTAGAAAATCCAAAAACTGTAATAAGTTTTCAATCTAACTGAAATTGAAATCCAAGAGCTCGCCCACTATCTGTGTCTGAACAAGCCGTTAAATAAACGAGTAGTGATAATATTATAACAACACGGTGTAACCGAATAACGCGGAGTGACTGCGAACGACTCACTGAGTCAGATAACTCAAATACATTATTCATTGGATAAATAGAGATACGAAAACATCGTAATATTCGCTTCCGTAAGGTTTTTTGTGTTATATAAATAATATTATATAGTAAACTAATGGTTTCTTCAATTTACGTAAATGTCACGCAATTACATCGGCTTCTATAGACCTTGTGGCCGATACTTCAGAAAATGTTACGTTTTAATAACGCAAAGTGAATAGAATCTGTTTCCCTGTCGTAGTTTGATGTGAAACGGAGCCAGTTGTGTAATTACAGCTCTGCTGTCACATTTTGTGCGGCTCGTGAGATCCCGGCGGCCTGAAGGGAGAACATGTGCATAACCTCTTATCGGATCGCGTCGATATTCATCAAAAGTCTTGAACTTCCGATTTTTGCTCTTATGTTATAAATAATTCTGTCGAGGATATGTGGGCGGTCCCTGACACTAAATAAATCTTTATTAAAATCCAACCACTAATCTTACTTAAAATAGATTATACCTGAAGTGTGAGCTAAGATGAAAATTGTAGATGTGTTTAATTCATAACTATGATAAATAAAACCAGTAAATAAACGTATCTTCCTTTATTTTTGTCTTATCGAGTTTTAAATCAAAACGATTTGAAAAAACTTTACTTCAACAAAAAAATATGGCGAACGAACTTGAATAGAGCTAATTACACTTTGATCTAAAAAATGTAGGTCACTAAAGCACAAGTGAAATAAAATAATACTGTGTAAAGCGCTGCTACGAGTTATATAGCGCTGCTACGAGTTACGTAGCACTGCTACGGTGTAGCAATTAGTTTTGTCCTTATGACGTGTGTTTGACGAAGGACTAGTGATCGGTCACTAGTTATGAATTCGAGTCTTATGGAGAGCAAAGTTGTAGTATTTGAGTAGTTTTTTAAGTCATTTTTCTAGGTGATGTAGACTTACATTAGGTCCTTATTACACACTAAAAATTAATCCTTTCTATGTTTGAACCCGCATATTTTTTTAGGAATTTATTGGTTTGGGCTAAGGTTTAGGTTAGGCGATATAATATTCATATAGTGTGTATTTTAAGTGGCATAATATAAAATATATAATATTATATTTATAACATTCTACATCTCTATGAAACATTAATGATATCAAATATAGCCAAATGTATTTCAGCGAAAAGCAATTATCTATCTATGAATCAAGCGAAAATACAGCATGTATAATAACCTCATCAATTTTGAACGCTATCTAAATACTAAGTTACAATATGTAGCCTGCTACGGCGTAGCACCACACACGTGAATGAGCTACAGAAGCGTAGAACGCTTACAATTTACATAATTTTTATTTCTATTTTCAACAGTTCCACTAAGTTTTTTTAATAAATCCAATTTCATTGATGAGTTTATTTGGCTATTGGTTTTCTACTTCGAAATAAAAATAAATGTCACGAAAATAATTAAAAGTTACAACTTCATGCCCAAAAAGGGCGACGAGAATGTTTTCTCTTAATTTTCTTTGGTCCGTATAAAGTGTTGGCACAACGGCTAAGTCTGTACAAGTCGGGGCGGGCAATGATTGTACAAACAATATAATCGGATTGGCACCCCCTCTCCTCGCCGTCCCCGCCCCTCCTCCGCCGAGTCCCAGGCGTCTCGTCACCGTTAAACGTTTTAATGCTTGTAAATTATTTTATGTTTCTGCTCGTTTAACGCACCCGGATTATTATTGTTTAAAGGATTCTCCGAGTCACTTTATCGCCTACATTCATCTCTGTGTCATCGTCAGTACCATCATCAGCCAGTCTCCTGCCGCTGTCATCAGATGTCATTTAGTGAAATAAAAAAATTCTTATTGACTGTATAACATTTTTTTTATGCGTCCGTCTGTTTTAATTTTATTTACAAAAAACTTATGTAGGGAAAAACGCTATCCAGCATTCATCGTCCATAAAATGTAATCTATCTATCTATTGTTATTTGTTAAATTATAGATATTCTTTTGTACACGAATAAAATTCTATCATGATACCAAATATCAGCTTTAATCTGATCTATATATTTCCAAGCTTTCTGATTTTTGATGAGTTTGTCTGTCAATCACAGAAATGCGGATATTATATCAACTGTTTGAGTTATATTTATAAAATTTGAATTCTATGTAAAAGGGCCTTAATTTAATAAATGTTATGAATTCCATACACTCAGAATATACAGGTATCAAGTAATGTGAGGTCAAATGTAGCTTCGGATGGTTTGATTAGATAGACAGTTCTCTGGATTATAGCCATGTATGTCGCGTCAGCAACATGACTACAACGGTTACTCATAGCACAGCTACCCTACGTAGTCACTACGAGCGCGTGCTGTGTTACGAACTGTGCTCAGTTCGTAACTTTGCGTGTTATTCCATAATTTTAAGTGTTTTTTGTGATTGTGTTCATTGACAATCCTATGGAATTTTGATTGCTTTAAAATTTACCAAGCGATTTGATCGCCTACAGATAATTCTGTCTTGTGATGATAGCGCATCACTATCACCAATATAACCTACATAATACATATCTCGATATTATCATTTACATGACATTACATAACATCACATCACATACATTCTTCATTATGATCATCACTGCTAGTTATCGTTGGAAAAGTTATAAAAAGTGTTTAGGCTGTAAATGAGGGAAGTTTTACGGATGGCCTGAAGGTTCAACCGATTTTTTGATCTTACGAGTCTTTACATAATTAACTAAAAGTATGACCAAAGTTGAAGTATAAAAAGACTAAAAAAAGGTTTTAAAAATGAAAGCCACAACAATGTTTTACGGAAAAACGTGATCCTTTGCCCGCAGTACAGCGTTTCCAATTTTTTATATTTACCAGCTGTGTAAGCTCCAACGAACCTTTAAAAGCATTGTAGCTTTTATCATTTATTAAAGAAGCTTTTCCATTACCAAATTTTAAACAATATTCGTATTATATTAATGTAATAATATTGCTTATAAAATAATATTGGGTACTTTATGTCTTTAGCAAAATTATTATTTATCATTAATTGTAGAACTACTCTCATGTAGGTACATTTATATTATATAATGTGAATACTCGTGAGTTTGTTTATTTGCCCTCCTTCACAGAAGTCCTTACAGAAATCGGTATAAAATATCTTATATATAATAATATTAAAATAAATAAATTTCCGTTATCTAGCACCTGTATATACAAGTCTTTATGATACTCGGGGCTAAATAAAAGTTGTGTGACAAGTCCACAAATCACTATTACTTATTACTAATACTTTTTATTCAGAACAAATTAATAGTAAGAGGTAGTGCCACACTGCATGCTTTCATGCAGCCGAATTGAGCCGACACGAGCTCACTTACACGAGACCGGTGCTTAAAGTGACAACTGTGCTGTAGCGCTTCGTGCGGTGTGTAAGTAGCCCAAGGAGGTGGGAGGAGAAAGGAGGGCAGCGAATCTTTATAGCCTTTACGCGGATGTCTATGGGCGTCGGTAGTCATAAAATGAATGAATGAAAATGAATCAAAAATATTTATGGTGAAACATCTTAACGAATGGCCAAGTATTATTGTATTGCAAAGACGGATAAAAGAGCGATTGGAGCACTATTTACATATTTTTAGATTCAGTTCTATATATCACCTATCGTTCAGTCAGTTTCAAAATAGATTAATACACTTTTACTATAACCAATTAGATCATTTAAATATTTAATCATAACTCTATTTTATTTTTATGTTATTCAATGATTCAATGTAATTTCTATTAACTCTTATATTGTACTAATTGTTTGTTTTTATTGTATCATACTATGTAGTTTATAATATTGTGTACTTCTTGTAATCGGAATGTGGCTAATAATGTTGTGTTTTTATTTTTATGATATAGGGGGGCAAACGAGCAGTCGGAGCCATTTTCGTGACGACCGACGCCCATAGACATCCGCATAGACTATAGAGGCTATACAGATGCGCTGCCCTCCTTTCTCCTCCCACCTCCATGGGCCACCGGCTACTTACACACCGCACGAAACGCGACAGCACAGCTGTCACTTCACGCCGGTCTCGTGTAAGCGAGAGGTACCTCCCCGGTCGTGCCGGCCCAATTCGGCTGCATGCAAGCATGCAGTGTGGCACTACCTCTTACATAATGTTGTGTCACCTATAAAAGTACACACGTCAGGTATGTAATTTTGATCTGCTTGTTATGTATATCAATGTATAACGTTTGTACTGTTGGTGTCCAAAATAAATAAAATAAAATAAAATAAAATAAAATAAAATAAAATAAAAATATTATAGAGTGCCCACAATTATTTTTTATTTTTTTTTATTTTTATTAAAAGTTCGAGTATCGGTCACAAAATATATAAACCTACAAAGTTTCAACTACGAAGGCCCAATCGTTTCTGAAAAAAATATCTGTAACAGACTGACGGACGGGCAGATAGACGGACAGACAGACATGGCGAACTTATAAGGGTTCCGTTTTTTCCATTTGGTTACGGAACCCTAAAAATGTCAAAATATATGTATGTTGTATGGACGTGAATGTTCTATGAATACTTCCAGCATCTGCCTGTGTCCGTTATCAATATCAAGCTACAAACCAGTAAAAATTACGCTTGTTGTATGGACCTCTTATATATCTATTTTATTCTGTTTTTTAGTATTTGTCGTTATACCCCTACTTGCTCAAATCACAAGGTCATCCTAATTATTTTTAATACCAAATTAATACATATGCTAAATAGGTGGTAATACAATAAAACTAATAAAATAAGTAAAAACATTATCATCTGTGAAAATTTTATCCAACTATCACAGTTCATGAGATAGAGACTGGTGACGGACAGACGTACAGACGGATGGACGGACAGGAGAAAGAAATCCTAAATGGATTTCCATTATAATGAATATTGCACCATGACTCAAAGTAAAACCTAGAAGCCCCTAGCCGCGAACACGTCCGGCTCGTCAACAGATGGATTGGCCCTCGCAAATACAAATTGATCGCAGAGGCGATGCTCCTCGGGGGACCTCAGGGGACTCAGTACTCAGTGGTGTTTCAAGTTCGCTAACTCTCCTCGGGGCAGCCATCATTAGTTTTATTTCTTTATCGTCTGCATTAACACGCGAAACATTTACTAATTATCCGTTCAGCTGTGCAGTTCGGGATAGCTTTGAGACTCGCAGTACCAGTTGTTATATACCAGTATGTGGAACCCTAATGAACGGTGACGAGGATGAATGGCACTAGCAACACATTATGCTGCTAATATTGGGAATTCGAAAGTTTATACTGTTACACATTAACACAAAAACTATTTTATTTATTGTCGGTATTTCCGTACCTCCTCGACCTGGGGCTTTTCACGAAAAGACCCTACAAGGTCGCTAATGCGTCTGTAAAACTATGTCTAAAGGTGACGGTAGTCTACAATCTACTTTTTTTTGCACCAAATCAATTGTAAGGACTAGGTGCAAAAATGATTTGGGCGAAATTTGCATTTAATTACAATTAGGAACAAAAAATTCTTTAGACATATATTACTACATTCCGATAGACAATTCATTGTGTTAACATCTGGTATTCAACTAATACGATTTGATGTTACCGTATAATTACAGTTCCGCTGTCTGCCTGTCGATCTTTAAACAATCAACCGACATGAATCAGTTTGTCGAGCTGAACCTTAGCCGCGCGAGCGACGCGCCGGGTGAAGCGATAACAACCTCAGGCGCCGGCTGCCGGCCCGACCGAGCCGAGCTGCTGTCGCGTGGAGGGCGAACGAGCAGCAGAAGTTATACTCACAACTGCTACTATTATCCGGATTTACTCACCGCTCGGTTCCATCGCCAATACTTTTGTGTATAAAGGATCAACAGCAGAATATACTTCAGAGCACACAAACAGCTGTATCATGCATCTGTACATATACGCGAATACAATTCGATCTTCTCCGAAAATTATATTTCGTAATATTTGTAAAATCCATTATTAAAAAAAACTATTAAAAAAAGTAATAATAATTTTTAAAATATATTAAAAAAGTTATAAAATTAAAAATTATTATCATGTGTAGAACGTTCTTTTTGCACGACTCAAAGTCGGATTTTAAGAACCTGTCACGGGCCGAAGCCAAGTGTTTCAGATTCGAGTGTTAATATTATTATATTGTGTCGTTATCGTAAACACTCTTGCAAGAACAATATAAATCAAACTTCAATGTATAACAACTACGACAGTAGTCCCCGGCTTCTATCATCAAATAATTGTATATTCAAAAACCCGCATGGAACTGATGAGATCACAGGTAAAAACATAGCGGGGTGAAACCGAGCTCGGCTTCGAACAATAAGTTAAGGCTGGTGCTGTTGTGACATTACTGCCGAATTGTCGACCGAAGTCTTTTTACCACCGGGAGGTACCTCTCGCTCACGTGGTACCGCTTACAAGTGATGCTACACCGTCGCCATTCGTGTGTTGTGTGTTTCCTGAGCAGTCCGAGGGAAAGGGCCAGTCGTCGTCTCTCACTCCAAGGCTTTGATTGCTCGTTTGTTCCCTATGACCCTTAATACTCGATGATTTACCAACGAGTTTTAAAAAACCGGTCAAGTGCGAGTCGGACTCGCGCACGAAGGGTTCCGTACCATTATCTACTTACACTACTACTACACTGTATAATAAGACGAAAAAATTTAAAAAAATCACGTTTGTTATATGGGAGCCCCCCTTAAATATTTGTTTTATTTTGATTTAATTAATGTTTTTAAAGACAATAAATAATATTCTGTGAATATTTCAAGTGTCTACCTGTTGCCGTTGTCAACATCGAGCAAAAAGGAGCAAAAAAATCACGTTTATTGTATGGGGGCCCCCCCATATTCATATTATTTAATTTTTTAGTATTTTTTGTTATAGAGGCAACAGAAATACACCATCTGTGAAAATTTCAACTGTCTAACTATCATTCATGAGATACAGTCTGGTGACAGACGGACGGACGGACATCGGAGCCTTAGTAATAGGGTCCCGTTTTTACCCTTTGAGTACGGAACCCTAAAAACTAATAGCAAAAGGCAGCTAGCTCTGACAGCAGAGAACGGTAAATAGGTTCTGCAGTATAAATACGAAGAACGACGTTTATCTGAATATGTTTTATTATTAACATGCGTCACCCAATTATTATTTGACGTCGGCTAAATGCTGCAACCGACACCTTGTTGTTACGTCCTTCCTAAATGTCTGGCCAAATAGTTTTTTGTCGGCTGTAAATTACGACGATCATATTAGACCGAAGCCAACACGTTACACATTCGGAGCCCTACAGTTTATAATTCATTGTGATTAGTTATGATCCTCATCTCATCATCTTTCACCTGCCTGTAAGATAATGGTGATCCTTATGTACATGCCAAGATATAATAATGATATAATATCTATGGACTTATCACACTACATTTATTTTATTTTATTTTGTTCGGAAAACAAACAGTGTATTTTAAGACTACAATTATAAACTTATTAAATAAATAAACTGAACACCATTAAAATGTTTCCACATATAAGAATCTAGAACGTTAATTGCTTACAACATCTGTCTAACCCCGAGCTAAGTACCTTAAGTAATTGTGTTATAAGGGTACTAGACAACGGAAACATAAGTATTATATTTTACAAATATAAGAAATTGTATATATTTAAGATTTCTATTATAGAAATACACATGATACAGTAGATCCATAAAGTCGGCGGGATTCGAACCCGCGACCCCTGGCGCAACATGCTCCGCTTATCCGAGCCCTGTACCACTACGCCAGCCTACTCGTCATATATTTTACAGTTTTGAAGTATTTAAGATTCTGCAGCGAATACATGATAAACAAGATATAGATATCTATGTTCAATACTATTCAAGATAATAAGCAGTTTTTTAGTTTCCAAAACCGTTTACTTATTTTGATATTTTTTTATGTTATTCCAAAAATATGTCAAAATTATCTGTGCCAAATTTCAATAAAACTCATTCTACAATATTTTTTGCAGAAAAGAGTAATTAATATACTAACAAACTTTTAAATTTAGTAGCATTATTTTCATAAAATATAATCAACATATTTTAATTTGTGATATTTTTACATTTATCCTCCATTTAATTCCTTACCATTAGCTAGACTTTATAGAACTTCGAATATAGACGTATCCTGATCCCAACTAATATAAATTACTACGAGAAATTATATCTCTGATAACTTAAAATAACATTAAAGTTGCTACCCAAATTAGATTCATTTCTTGACATAATATCATTTAAAACAGTTAATTAATTATATTTAATGTTATTATGCGTCAAAATCATCTTTTAACTTAACTAATAAATACTTTATAAAACTTTGTAAAACTTATATTTATTTATTTAATTAAAAATAAAAATGAAGATACATTATGTACAACGATATATTAATTATCTTACCTGATAGTTACTACGGTATACTGATCACAAACACGCGCACTGCCGACAGTCGGCGCGGCGGAGGTCCGCGCGGGTCGCTGGGGCGCTGGCACGGACCGTACTGCGGAATGTTAAGGTCCTGCCGGCAGTTCACTCGACGTGACGGGCCGCCCCGCGCAGGCGCCAGCTCCAGCCCAAATGGGATAGTCAGCTGACAGCACTTAAGGTCAGTGTGTCACTCTAAACGTTCTTATTTTAAACTAAATTAAGACGCGATGAGCGTATGCAAATGGGTTTTATGTTTCAAGTGCCATCATCAGTCATCAACACTTTGACGTTTCGCTGCTGAAAAGTTACAATAGACGGCCGAATGTGTGTCGACAACTTTTGTTTTTGTAATATAAGCATGCAGGGCTTTTGTTTTTTTGGGGTCTGATTTTGTATAAAAACCTTTAGATGACTGCCGACGCCCATTGACATCCGGATTATTGTTATACAAACGTGTTGCGCCCTTTCGTCTCTCCCTCCCATAGGCCACCAGAAACTTACTAACTACTGCAACGGCATCCATGCTGTAGCGTGGATGTTACTAGGCAGCAATAATTGTACGATAAATATAATTTACAAATAACTATTTGCATTCATCGCCATATCACGTTAACGAAGACAATATATATTTGGAGCTGGGGACTTCCTTCGGTATATATGGGGTACGGTAGGAAATATTAGGGCGGTTGTGTTAAGTTTTGTAATGTAATCAAAGGCCTAATTAGGAAACTCATTTCCGAAGGGCACTAGTAATGTTTGTTGACCCTCTGTGTGCGGCGCGCAGTTGTACTGCCGAGTGGGCCCTCTGTTGTTATACGGGCTCGTACCACGACACATTACTACTGAATGAGAAGCTCGCCGCCGCCGCCGCAGATGACAATATCGACATTAATATAGTTTTAGTAAAATTACGCTAATGTTGCTCATGATTACGATTCAGTTAGCGTGTTCTATCGCGTTTGATCAATTCTTTGGTCCCGTGATGTATACTGATAGACTCGTTCATTACCACGACAACCGCGCGCGAGTCGTACCACCCGCCAGTGGTGGAGGGGGGTCCGGGCCCCCCAGTCATGATAGCTCATAGAGCTCTTCTAGCTCATGACCCGTGTCGGCCACTTTTTAGCTCCGCGCGTGAGCTGCTCCCTTCCGTTAGAGGTGGGGAGTTGAGGACACCCGCTGTCCTCGGCCAAGATAATAATAGTATAACCTATTAATCACAATAGTCCGGTTTGCCTTCTCCCATTAGCTGGGAAAGAAGGGGGGGTCTGCACCCCCATCGACCACAAATTACAGAGGCTCGAGCGACCTTAGGGCACTCGCCTCTCATACAGACGAAGCTGCACTGGGCTTTCAGTTCTGCTAGCGTAGATTCTATCTAAAAAAAAAAACTCGTTCATTGCGGACGTTCTGCCATATTCTGTAAAGTGGACATTTATGCCAAACGCGATAGAATCCGTTAAAAGAAGCCCGTTATACCATGAGTGGGCTAGCGAGCAGTGTTTTGGTGATCACCGACCACGAACATCCGCACACCCGCCCACCTTCAACCCAGAGCAGGCGCATGGAACTGGGCATCATAGCTGTCACCTTATATGTGCACGTGAGGTGCCACCACAGTAGGGCTGCCCCGGTTTCACTGTAAGAAGTTAAAAATTACACTAGTGTAGAAGTGACTCTACCTCTAACTTTTACGCAACCGGCATATTTGTATGAAGAGAGTAATTAATATGGAACACACAATATCATTATCATCATGAGCCTATTGTCACTGTTGGACGGCGGCCTCTCCCACAGCGCGCCACTGGCCTCGATCTTGGCTAATCTTTCCCACTTCCTGCCCACAGCTTTACGTATATCGTCACTCGACTTAGTGACGGATTCTGCTCTTCGTGACACATGGCGCTCGGTGCTCTCTGCCGACCTCGAAGAGAGATCCAAGGTGAACATATTGTGTTATTGTCGTTGTGTTACTCTATTACCTATATAATTAATATTTAATATCTATTGTAAATTTTACCAAAAACATTAAATATTACCTATATTTTTATTAGACTTATGCAACCTTCAAGCAGCAAAGACGAATTTTCTTTACCAGATTTGAGGTTTTTTAAACCTAGTCTCGTCCACTGGATTTGAATCTGAACATAACGAATCTGCATTGCAAAACTGTGCAGTAATTGTTCCCCCTAAGAACGGCCGAGGTGAGGGAGAGGCCTGTGATCATTGTGAATGAGCCTACAGCTTGGACGTCCCCGCCCGGCTCGGGATCACGAGTTACGGCGGCCGGCGGGGTGGTAATGCAGCTAATGTAAACAAGTGGCTGAAGTATTAGCGCCGAGACATAAGAATTACACGTAATTGGACCTTACTGCCGCAACTCGGTAGAGGGGTAAGCGTATTCAACCACAGACATGAGGTCCCAGTTTCGAATCCCAGGTCGGACCAAAAACTGTTATTGGGATTCCAGGCAGTCCGGAGTCAGGCAGTTGGCGGTGTTACACTCCCGTGCCTTGGAGAGCACGTTAAGCCGTCCGTTCTGCGCCTGATTTCTGTCCGGTCGTGTCGGACTGCCGTCCCATCGGAATATGAGAATGAATAGAGAGTGCACTTGTGTCTGCACGCACACTTGTGCACTATAATATGTCCTGCGCAGATGGATCGTCTATACCGGGTTACTTTTTGATCACCAGCCAAATCTGGAGTGACTAACGCAAACCCAGAAGTTATGCTTAATTTTCTTTATTTAACTTTTACTAACATCCTTTGTTGGGATGTTCATACTTTGGCTAACTTCAAAGTGCACTTAACGTAAAAATATATATCTCAGGTATTTTACAACAGTATCATACAATGTTGTGGTGTCTTGTGTTCGCAGTAGAAGTGGCCTGCTTCAGTTTCAATAGTCAGTGCCACCACAATCATCAGTATGAAGCTGTGTATGTTGTCTACAGTACTCGGCGGCTAGTAGCCGGTCCCGGTCGCCGGGGCTCGCGCGAGGTACGGGCTCGGGGGTGACGGGACAGCGACCGTGTCACCATCACTTGGTTAATATGTCTTGAGTTTGAGGTATTGTCTGTAAATAACAAATGCTTGTGTTAGTGCGTTGCTCTATTCTCCC
>LUGF01009738.1:284114-310581 GCA_001625245.1 Calycopis cecrops
CTAACAAACGGTTACAAAAACAACACGAGACGCGACAGCACAACCATCACTGTTCGCTGGCGTTGTGTGCGACATACATCTGCAATGATATTTTCTCCTATAAAAGATGTTAACTAGTTAATGCAGTAACTTTTAAGAACGCTGTAGGGACTGCAACGCTACCACACACTTATCATGACTTTTGTGCCGTCATACATAAGCAAGTGGAGTTATTGTTTGAACGTGTAAATGAAAAAAACATTCTATAAGTGATGACAGATACCACACCTTGGGAATATTACAGGCTACTTCTACAAAAATAAATGTAAATTATATTTTGGATTGTATATAATTAAGAATGTATTAGTTTATATATGTATATTTATAAGATAATTCTTTAATTAATGAGGCCCGCTGAGTTTGTTTCGCAGGTTCTTCTCAGGATAGGGCTAAGGTTGAACCGGTGGTAGATGACAATTTTGACTTTCAAAAAGCAATTTTTTAAATTTTATTTTGAATAAAATTATTTCGATTTTTATAGCGAACTGTGATGAAGCGCATATACCTATTGCTCATAATATGTATAGGACGTATACATAATATGTATTCCATTCCTAGCACAGTTTACAATATCACGATGTTACTAACACATAATATGGATTTTATATAAGTAATACTAGCTGCGCTCCGCGGTTTCAGCCCCGTAAGTTTCGATCCAGTGGAAATACCGAGATGAAAAGTAACCGTGTTGGCCGACTCAGACCTGCCCCATAGGACTATGAAATTTCAAAAGAATCGCTCGAGCCGTATCGGAGGAGTATGGTTGCTAACATAGTGGCACGACAATATACAAGATATAAGGATAAAAGCGACAGGCGTTAACAGCTTCATTTAAATGAAATCACATATTTATTGTATAATTTCAGGCTACACAGCAAAAATTAGATCAATCGGAGCAATAGTTGAACCAAAGGAATTTTTTAAAGTTTTTCTCACTTTGAACACGCTGTATCGTCAGCTGATCGCGAGCCCGGCCGACTATGGGCGGCCTGGGTCATTCGCCCCGTGCGATGTTGCCACTCCCTGTAGCCGCCGGTACAAAGCATTATTACATTTTTTTGCTATTTAACTTCTATGAACAAAGTATTTGCGTATACTTTTTTTAATCGTGTCAGATTATCTGTAGGCACTCATAGTATTTGTAGTTTAATTTAACGTCTCTTGCTTTTATCAACCTTGTATATTATATACACAAATAGAAGATATCAAACACTTTTTATTTAATAAAGCAGTGCCTACATTATTACATTTACACAGCATTAAAACGACATTAGGCGCGGTAAGGGGATATAATAATATGCATCGGGGAAGTGGTTTTATAGTAATGGAATGTCTCCGAGTTTGAGCTGAGTATAATTATTGGTTTGCGTCGCCGCGGACTGTTCTAGACCGCTCCAGAGCTAAGCTCATAATATCCTCCCGACTGCGCCGCACTCCTCACTTGCCTTTAGGCTAATTTAATTAGTATTTATTTCACAAATGTTTTGAAATTACTATTTAAAACATTTACTTTGTTAAGACACGAAGACCGGCGAATCATCGCTGTTAGTGTAAGATACGTTGCTGTATTTCAGTAGAATCATGGTCCAACAATCCGGAGGTACAAGTTTTCTGTCTCATTTTGTGTCCGAGCGAAAGGGCTTAAAAATTACAACCTGATTTGTTCAAAGTGAGTACAACTCAGACATCACAACATAGGCTAAATTCCCCCTCAACGAATCTCCACGTTGTCGTGGTGAGGGGGCTTAGTAACCGTGGCTTGGACAACCACAGTGAAGCCAAGAGGGATCCCAGCGACCGCACGTGGGGCCGCCGAGGAAAAGGAGTTGCGGTGTGTCGTTGCCATCCTCCCCATCCTCTGCGGCCGTGTAAGGGTTGGTCCGTCGCCCAGCAGATGGGTTACCCGTCCCTTTGACTCAGCAGATGACGGCGTGGATTAGGACGACCGATGTGGTGCGCTCCGATGGAGCATTGGGACCAGGGGGTTAGGTTGGGAACCTGACCGCATTGCACGGTTCCGACGTGGAGTAGGGACTGTTTGAAGGCAGCAGGACAGTCCCTAAGAATGAGTCCTTTCTCGTAAAAAGAAACTACGGTTGTTACCGCATTTCATGACAGGATCATTTGAAAGAATGATAGCGCCGAAACAAAGGCGCTGGCAAAGCCCTAATTTGCCTAAGATTAGGGCTTCACGTGCTCATTTGGCCCCTGTACCATTTAAAGTACAAAATAGTAGGAACAACCAATAAGTTATTAATTTTTTGGTTGACAATAAAAATATTTTAATTATTTTTATTTATTTATTAAACACAAATATGTAACATCATAACAGAAAAAAGCATAAAAAAAATAATATGTAATAAAGGAAACCGTTACCAAACTTGTATTGTAGTTCCTGCAGCTCGATTGAGTCTTATCTAAATTCTCAATTAAACACAGCGATGGAGATAATGTAGTCAGAGAACGAGATTATGTGGATTATGAAGACGACGCGACGTTGCAGAGCGTTAGGCAACATTAGGAAAGGGCGGAATGTACTTTAAGCTCATGAGCAGTCCCGAGGACAACGGAATTTCAAGGTCACAAAATGTGTTTTATAATAGAGAATGCAATACTTGTATAGGATAGGAAAATAAAATTAAATATAGGCAAATTAATTAGAAACTAGGCGATCCATGAATAAATAATTCTCTTCTTAAATATATAATGAATTAATTATCGGAAAATAAAATATTTAAAAATTACTTTTCCAAAAATCCAGTCTGCCATATAAAATCAAAAGTGACGTGTTTATCTTACCTAATAAAAGCCTGTTCAAAAAGCTGAGAAAAATACAAACTGAACTTATAATGTATATAAGTAGCGTTCCAGCTCAAGAAATGTCAGTGGAAAAATAGATGTACCTACATTTGATAAAACGTGTTACAAACTGGCAAGTTAAGTTAAATAACATCGTGTCAACATTAATACAGTAAACTCTTTAGAATAAAATGAATAATTCGCCTTCGAATTCAAGAAATTATTATACATTTTTACGTACATTTAATTCAAGGCTTGTACATGTACATATCACATGTACATATATGGGGACATCATCTTGAAAATAGTAGAAATTCTAGAGACTACAATACTAAACAATGGATTTAGGAAAATATGTACGACGGCGTATCGTAGCTTTAAACTTTTGAGATGTTCCATTTTCATGGAAAATTAAAAAGAAAGGACAAAATAATGTGCGCTATTAAAAATGTATCTACAGCAATAATACTGGACTACAGTGCCACACGAGCAGTAAACGGAACAGCGCGTTAATGAAAACTGGCTAACGATATTAAAGCAAAAGGAGCATCGCTGGGCGTAATGAAAACTTTCATAACGCGGCTGTGCGGCGTGCGGCGTGCGGCGTGCGGCGTGCGGCGTGCGGCGTGCGGCGTGCGGCCGGAGTGGACGCTCTAGCTGCTGACGGCGGAGGACGTTCTCACTGACGATGTGTCGACACGCGCTAGTTGAGTACGTGCTCAGCTGTCTGGACGCTTTATTGATAAGGATTTTTAGCTGTTATCATTTTTATGTATTTCTTTTTTGTATTGTTTGCAGTAGAGATAATGGCTGACACTGTCTCTATTCTGGTTAACAACTGAGTTTTTCAAATAATTCAAAAAAATGCAGAGTTAATTTTCATTTAGGTGACTATTAAATGTGTACTTAAAAGAGAATAACAGTAGTATTAGTTGCAAAATGTGAGTACAGACATTTTATTTAACGAGCTAGACAAATCACTAAGATTTTCTCTTGTTCTTCTCAAATTTGGGCTAGAGTTGGAGCTACTGCTATTACCTATTAAGTCTACCAATTTAAAAATATATTATGATAACGAAAGTAGGGGTTTTGAATTTAACTTTATCGACAACCCCCATTACTGAGTATTTTTTAGAATGGTCACAAAATGTATGAAGAGAATAGTGAACTGCTTCAATTGGATAATGGAGGCTCCGCGTAATGATGACTCGCTAATGGAAGTCTGAATCAATACGAATGTGTGAACGTGGTCAGTTCTCGACGCACTTACCTCCCATTGTAGACTTTTATATATTTTAGAACCTCGGTTGCCAAAATAGTAGAAGTAATGTCATTGATAATGGCAGTTCGGCGGGACCGACCTGAGACATGCCATTTTTTTTTTGATGACGCAACCTTTACGTGCGCTACCCAGGAGCCCGGATGGCTCAACCTGGCACAGTGTCATTCTCGGCTATTGGCCCTACCGACTAACCCCTGCCTTCAGATGCTAAAATTGGGGCAATACGAGCAACAGGATCCCTCCAGCGACAGGCTGGCCTCGGTGAAAACGCCAGACTTCTCCTTGGGGACTGTCCGGCTGCCTTTGAGCAGTCCCTACTACAATGTCGGAATTATCTAATGGGTTCAGGTTCCCATCCTGACTCCTGCCCCCATACTCCAAAGGAACAAGCCATGCCGATCGTCCTAATCCACGCCACCGTATGCTAATTCAGAGGGACGAGTGGAGGACTCTCCAGCTAAATTTCTCGTAGCCTAGCCCCTTCCCCTAAGCCTATCCTGTATGGGTGGCCCTGTCTGACATAGCCTTGGGGATCTTAGAGACACGCCAGCCCCCCACCACGACAAGGGGGGGCTGAGACAACTACTACTACTCTCTTCCGAAAGAAACATGTTACATTGTCGGTGACCCAATACAAACTCATCCATCATTTAAAATTCCCCTACATTCATTCAATCTAACCAAATTTAGAGTATAGGTACAATTATATTAATATTATTTTAAGAATATTTATCTACACTAATTTATAACACATAACATTTTGTAACATTCTACTTATGTTTCCAATACTTGACTAATAATAACTACTGTTATAGCTCAGACAACAAAAAACTCAATTTAAGCAATTTGACATGATTTTATAATATCCAAATTGATATTGTAAAATTTCATTCTTACATTGTGCTGGTGTGGTGGGGTTATGTCAAAATCCTTAACAGCGCGCGCTCGCTCCTGATTGGCCCTGCGCGTGCTGCAGCTGCGCTCTCATTGGTTAGATTTTAATGGCGACAAGTTCACTGTGACGACAATGCACGTACGCGTGAATTTAATGTTTCGCAATGTTTGATTAATTGATTAATTGCATTAGTGAAGATAAAGTAGTATATGCAACTGCATATAACACGGGTATTAAAACACTCGTGACTATTATGAAACTCGCGTTCGCTCGTTTCATAAACACACTCGAGTTTTAATACCCTTCATTATACGACAGTTGCATAAACTACTATTTTTACATTAAATTAAGTTGATAAATAAAAACCCAACTCATAAAGTATATTTTAAGGTTCGTTTTTCAGAACTCCATATTTTGATACTACGTCTGACGACTTTGGTAAGAGTGAAAATTAAATCTCATAAATTTACTATAC
Source organism: Calycopis cecrops (assembly GCA_001625245.1). Classification (NCBI taxonomy): domain Eukaryota; kingdom Metazoa; phylum Arthropoda; class Insecta; order Lepidoptera; family Lycaenidae; genus Calycopis; species Calycopis cecrops. The sequence goes on from LUGF01009738.1 coordinate 289,605, forward strand.
AAAATCTGCTATTATACTTCTTAAAATACGAAGTGTACGCGTCTAAGGCATCTACGATATTTCGTACTTTAAAATCCTTCAATCCGTTCGCTTCCGAAGGGAACTTAGAAATTCACAAATATCACCCTCCTAACGCAGTCAGATAAAAAGAAAATTTGTGCGGTAAAAATGTACAATTATCGGAACCAAATTCAAAATGGAAACATCCGAAATTCCAAGAGGAACGCTCGAAACAATCGAGATTCACTTTAATTGCTTCGACACGTCTGAACGCGGAGCGAATCAGGAAATAAACAAAAACGAAGATCCAATGCAAGCCGAAGGTAATGGGACACGAACTGGACGGTACAAAGAACACGGGCTTAGAAATAGTTGATAGAATCCTTAGGCGACTTAACATGTTATTAATACAGATACGAAACAAATATTTTTAAAAAATTTTTAGTGATAAGCATAGAGCTTGAGAAGGCTTTGAATTACAAATATTTATATTGGATATGCAATTGACTAATAATAATTTCACTCATATTTCTTTTTTGGTTTGACATCTTTTCTTTATAAGATTCGTCCTTACGGACAGGCTAGGATCATGGGGCCATACCGCCTCTTCTTCAATCGGTTGGTTTGACATCACAACTTTTTATGTAAGTACCAGTGCAGGGCTGCAGAGCATTTTTAAATAATAATAATAGTATTATTAAATAATAATAATAAATAATAATTATAAATAATAATTATTATTTACACACAAAATAACTTGATGTATTTGTGTTTAAAATGTTTATGAGATAAAAAACAATAATTTTTTAGTTTTTCATTTATTGGAAAGAACAGATAACGCAAATTATAATATAAGTATTAATAATTGTTATTGGTATTATGTATATAGAATATTCGAGATTATAATTAAACTAAAATAAATAAAAAACAAATCACTTTTTAATTTATATAATTAATTAATAAATATAATTAATTATTAATAGTAAGTTATTTTATTGAAAATGCTATTAATAAGTTATAATAAGTTGAAAATATTATGCGCTTGAATTACATTAATGATCAACCCCTTTCTATCTTAGATTTCCGGCAACCCTTGACTAGTGACAAAGACAAGTTTGAACCAAAGATAAAAGAGCACACAAAATATTGGTTTGAACTTGTCCGTTGTAGTTTAATACTTGTGTGCTATTCGTTGTTTTATTTACTATAATTTATATTTCGATCACTGATCTCCATACTGCTTATAATTTACTATAGTATATAGGTAAACAACTTATTTGGCAGTTGATAATTTTGAAATACATAGGCTTACTTCTATGTATACAGTATGTGCGATTGCGTTCAATTTTATTACTTTTTCAGTATTCTACGACCGTTACTTCCAGTTTTAGGAATTATAAAATATGGGGTATATTTTATAATTCCTTCTCTGTGAAAGAATAGTATTAAATATATGTCAGCTATCCGTTATACACGTACCTATAGAGATCAAAACTTCAAACAGAAATATCTTAAAGACCTTGCCTTACAGAATAACAGTTGCTAAGAAAAGTTTAATCAGGAATAAAAACTCTATATTTTAATATTTTTTCTACGAGAAGTCGCTAAAAAAAATATCCCGATAAAATTTGTATGGGAGTTCGCCATTGTTCTTTTTTTGCATTCGCTCGCCGCTTCTCTCTCATCTCCCTGCTTGTTCTGATTCCGTTGCAATTTTATTTGTGATTAGACATTTTTATTGTCTCGCGTGTAATGTGTTTGGGAATGTTTTGACGGGCATTCTACAAACGCTTCGTTTTTTCCTGGTTTTGCTTATTCGCGGAAGGGAATCGTTGTAAACACAAAAATAAAACCGATCACGTGCTCGCCGGAATTGCACATCGAAGGTTCCGTACCAACGAGAAATATGAACATTACAATTTATAAAAGTTGATAAGCTGGTATTAGCGAACACCGCGCCCCAATCATTTTGTATTACATCATCGAAATGGTCGGTATCTTTTGGTTGTATTGAGATAGAAGTAAGTTTTTTTGTGTCGCCAGAGATTCTAGACTTCATTGTTCGACATGTTTTTCCGCATGATCCTGCCGCGCGTTCCTGAGTGGGGCGTATTAGAGTCTTCGCTGATATTTAGACGAACAGATGGAAAATAATTCAGCTCAGGCTTTTTGAGGTACGGAGCCCTTATATTTATGTACTTACTACTTTTTTAAATTAAAAAGCTTTTCCTTCTCCTAACTGGAGAAGAAGAATTAAAATCTTTTTAATTTTAACCTACCACCATTTATTAATACTTCATTACAGAAAACAATAACGACAGTAAATAAAACAGCATAACAATTTATTAGAGGACACCGACGTCATGTCATGACACCAATAAACATAATCTGTAGGAACAGGAAGAAGCTTAAAACTTGGGATTTAATGAATGCGTTTGACAGGTTTTGCTTCTATTACGAAAAGTTAATTGAAGAACCATCGTTAGGCCACAGTCTACAACTGTTACATATTTACATTTCAATGAATTTTTCGTGTGATTTGGGCCAAGTTGTTAAAAAATTTGGATACGCCACGTACTGCTTTAATATTGAGATGAAATTGTTCGAAGCGGTGTTAGGTATATCTTGATGCAGTTCACGATAAATAAAAAAATAACTTATCTAAAAAATACTCTGTCTCTTTAAATTTGAACTATTTCGTAAGAATAAATAATAATATTGACAAGTTGCTTATTTTATTAGGCATTTCATTTGTCAATATTGTTAAACTATAGGTATTTTTATAAGTTCATAGTATTGTACGTACGTACGTTTTAAAAACCTTATCGGCACAATATATTTAATAACTAGATACGTACACTAAAAATCATAATTCGCATAATTTAAGACTCATAATATATATTTACACTTCTTGCAAAACTGAAACTGATTGGAGGTGTTGACTAGAAGAACTTATCAGCTTATTACTGACGACGACGTCGACTTCTTGATGAAAATTATACAAAAGACTTTTCTGTTGTCAACTAGAACATTAAGCGACAATGATATTACATGCTACTTATAACCTTAATGGGTTAACATCTTCTATATTCTATCTATCGATGCTTATGGAAGCTCCTGGAGAGGGGATTTTTGACATAAGTTTCCTCTTCATCAACAGCCAAATGCATCGATTTATAAAGTATAGCTGCACCCGCGGTTGACCCGCGTAAATTTTGATTCCGTGGAAAATAGAAAATCCATATCAATACCATGGCATCCAATAAGAATATTTTTTCGGGATAGAAACTATCCTATGATCCAAGTTATTCTCTATGTGTGTGCCGAATTTCATGAAAACCGGTTCAGAAGTTTTTGCGTGAAGGAGTAACAAACAAACAAACAAACATACAAACTTTCGCATTTATAATATTAGTCGGATTAAAAAGTCAGTGAATGCTCTTAAGATTGTCGATGACTATAGGTCGTACTTGTCGAATGTTGCCAACAAACAGTAGCTCATTATAAGTACACTAGACATCTTCTTTCCAGTTACAAATAATAGTATGAACCGTGCCTTATAAATGACAACTCGTCCTAAAAGGGCTTCCACGTTAAAGACTGAAAGTGCGTCGTTAGAGAAGGGCTGGAAGCTGAGTTCGGCGCAAAGACTGGCGCAGTTTGACGACTCATTAACGAGCATCGTGCGGCGGAGTGCAGTTCTAATTAGACGCAAAAATGTGGCGCTTAAAGGAGCTTAGCGCGTCTGAAGTGTCGCGAGGCTTGCAGCTGTGTGAGTGAAGTGTGGCGAGACTTGTGGCTGTGTGTGTGACGTGTGACGAGACTTGCGGCTATGTGTGTGACGTGCGGAACTTATAGTTTTGGAAATTACTGTGGCATTCGTTCGTATGTCATTAAATATTCCTGTCTGAGCTAGGGTCGAAATGTTGATGAAGATTTTAGATTGGAAGATTCAATTATTGGGTTACATCCATTCGTCCGTCCATTGATTTTTAATTAAGTTTGTTTTCCGTTTCATCTTAATAGAGCAAATAATAATGAATGAAATAGTGTACAATATTATATATTCTCCAACCTGTAATGCTGAAGAATACATTTAAAGACATAAAATGAAAACACTTAACATATAAATAGATTTTCTAACACCTTATCGTAGGTGAGATACAATAATATCACTGTGGAGGAGGATATTCGGCTGCTTCGGTGTCACAACACGTTCGAGCCTCGCTTTGAATTTGTATCCAAAGAGAAGTTCATATTTTACGTGAGTCAGGAGACCTTTGAAGCGGTACGTTATTTCGAGTGATCGCTAAAGAAACTACATCGGCAATGGTCCCAAACAAGTAGGGTGACTGAACTTGCGAATTTTCAAGGATCAATTCCCGAATAATATTTTGTTCTTAACTAGTAATTCTTCGTACAACATTTTTAATGATAGTTAATCAATATCTACGTCGTACAGTAGCTGGTCGGGAATGGATATGAGGCTTGGGGTTGGTCTCAATCAAAGGCCATTATCGCCTCATTGCGTAGGTTTGCATTAAAATATGCCCATAAAATATGCCCATAAAATATGCCCCCAAAATATATCAATTGCCCAAAATATGGTGATACAAGTCACTTGAAATACTTACACTTCATAGTGATGTAAGTAAGCTTCTCTATAAAATGTAAAACGAATAAATTTTGCAAAAATATATTTCTAGATGTACACATACTACACTGACGCGGTAAGTTGGGACCTAGCACAAATTCTATACCCCGCTCTCTACCCCCGCACCACTAACAGCGCGGGGCTAGAGAGCATTATTCGCATTCTTGCCAGGTCCCAATTTACCTCTTCCGTGTAGTAGGTACACGTCTTTATGACATCTCTATGTCTAGGCAGAGAGATGTCTTATAGATGGTAAGACGGAACAGAGGTCCACACATCACGTCACTAATACATTCACACATCGCATTGTGGTATGAAAAGATGCTCGAGTAATAATCGTAGAATAAACCATAATGCGGAACTTTTAAAATTTTCCCTACCGCCATTCATAGCATTACAATATTAGATCATTATCATTTTTCTGTTTATGAAAACACTTATTTGTTTTTGCTAACATTGCTTCATAAAAAAAATGTGACTACTTTATCTAAATATGATTTTTATGCTATTTAATGTTTTAAAAACAGTTTTATTATGCAAAAATAAAATTAAAAATTCTTTACGGTGTCACATCACAGTAGCGTGTCCCGTGTACTCCGCCCGGCTGGTCGCCGCGCGAAGATCACTCGACGCAAACGTACTGACGCCGTGACTATCCCCCAACACCTGTCCGCGGGTGATTTGGCCCCTCAGCTAGAGAAACTGTCGATACTTTTTTGTGTTTTAATTTTTATATGAAGTTTAATGCTTGCGCTAAAATGACATTTTACTGAAATATATATTCTATTTACGTATTTATTGGTAAAACTGAACTGGACTGGACTACAGTCTTAAAAAAGTAAGGAAACATGAAAATATTCAGATAAATTAATTCGTTTCTAACGCAAATATTTCAATATTAAAATGGTTTTGTTAGCGAAGTTTTCATGCGACGGCGACTTGATCTGAACTTCAATATAAATACAAACCAGTGCAGTGGTACGAAAAATATAATACACATACATTCGTTCTGATAGAGGGTAATAAACTTTAGGGCTTCTTTTGAAAGAAGTTAATGCACAACACCTCAGTAAAGAAGACGAAGGTTCTGCTCGGGTGTTAGATAAATCGGCCACAGTTAGTAACGATAGGATCTAATTAAATTATGAGAACGACGTTCCTCGAGCGCGCCGGAGTATCATTTTAATGATGTCGAGCGGAATTGAGAATTCTCCAGAATCTGACCCACATTCTGTGCTGGGGAAAATGAATAATAAAATGTCTGGAGGGGCTCTTGGGCGCTGCAGCGAGTCGTCGCGGCAATAAATGAACTTGGGATATATTTCAACACCTGTATATAGAAATATTTCAAACACAAAATAAATTTGTGAGAGACAGCGTCTTAGATTTAAAAACAAAGGCAGTTCCTGATATGCATTGTGTCCAAACCGGACCAGCACAACTTGTTACCAAACTAGTGCTTTGACTAGTAGTACCTACAGTATCAAATACCTGATGTTATATTACCTGAACTTATGAACTAATGTATGTACTCGCCCTCGGGTTGATGCGTACATTATACCCACATCATTTATTAAAAACCGGCCAAGTGCGAGTCCGACTCGCACACCGAGGGTTCCGTATGAATGGAAAGAACAATCCAAACGTAATGCATGGTTTTCAAGACCTTTTTCTCTAAAACGCGTGAAGGGATTAAGCTGAAATCTATAAATGTATAAATAGAATCTATAAATAGACGGTTGCAGCACGCATTTATCAGACGAATTAGTTATAAGTTGATAATGATTTTTCCAATGATCTACATATAATTTACTAGTTTTGAGATTTATTCCTATATATGTGAAAGGTCTTGACAGACGTACAGACAGACGGACAACAAAGGGATCCTATAAGGGTTCCGTTTTTTCTCTTTGAGATACGGAACCCTAAAAATGAAAAGAAAACTCACGCCGATCCTTCACCCTATTACTCACCTACAAGCTGCGCCGCGAGGTTTCAGACGCGTCAAATCTATCTCAAGTAAACAGTTATTTTTTTGGGGATTATAAGTCGATTTTATGTTAATTATAACATTTGTGCCAAATAGTATCCAAATCCTTCTGTTACCTTTTGAATGAAATAAAAATGTGTGTATGTTACACAGGCGCAAATGTAATATTACTAAAACAATAGATTGTTTGTTTTAAAGAAAGCCATGATAATAGCAAACTATAGGTAATATACATTTGGAAACAAGAGGGATGACGATAACTATAGGTTTTTATTATAATATTGATTGTAGATATTGTTACATAATATTACCGTATACGTTCACAAACACTTTATACGTACATACTCCCACATGAGCGACTGGCATTACCCGCGCCTCAGCCACTCGAGAGATGCGCCTCCAGCACGAGAGCCCGCGGCCGAGGCTCTCCGGGCACTTGAGGTACAAGGGAGACCGAGCGCCGCCTCACATACGCCGACGTAGCCTTAAAGCTCGGTAAAATACTGATAAAAGAAATTTGATAAGCAATAACTTGTTAATTTTGTTTCACTTAATTTTTTTACTTTTAATGGGGGGCATCATAAGGGGGCACACGAACAGCCGCTAGTTGAAGCCTGTGTTGACTACTGACACTCATGTACACCTGCATGATGGTTATGCAGATGCGTTGCCCTCCTTCCCCCCTCTCTTCTCCTCAATGAACCTCCTCCAGCCCAATTGAGCTGCAGTGAAGCCTGGCACTGCCTCTTATTTCTTTTAGCTCAAGATCATTACAAAATATTTATTTCGACACATAATTCATGAAGAATGTACAGTGAATTACTGCCACATGCCCAATACCTGTCTGGAGTCATAGTCAAGTGCACTGAGGCTAAATTGAACATTTGCATGAATATTGTGACTCATTAACATGAAAAATATGTATTTGTAGATTACAAGTGATATAATTAACTGTAATATTGTATTCTGGTGCAGACAAATTGTATGGGTGTTGTGGTCAAAAAAGGGAGTTTTCTTTGTTATGCGCGTCCCTTGTAGAGCGCATTAGATAGCTAGTAGGTTGTGTACATCCGCCAGAGCACGCGGAGCACCCTCCACTCCAGACCTCTCGATACGCATTGTTGACAGCCCGTTGTCGAGAGTGAGCTCACCTCGTACAACACCATATTATATTATGTACGTTTCGTCACTATCCTTGCCGACTTTGCTACTTAGTTTCGTAATCTTTAAAGTAACAATATTGTATAAATATACAGGGTTATTTTCTGGCCAAATTTAATTAAAGGAAGTAAACGTCAATCCAAGAGTGTGTTTTAAAAAGTAACGCCTAATTTCAAAATTTTGTTAAACAAACATTGATTTGAAATGTTTCGAAAAAATATTACAATTTTCCATTCATACTTTGGCGAGCGTAAAGAGTCTTATTAATAAATATTAAAAATAATTGATAACAAAACCTGTCATACTTTTCGAAATTCCTAAAAATCATTTATTCAATAAACATGAAATATCGCATGCGATCTACTATTGTAATAGATCCATGTACCGTTCAGGTTATAACAGAAAATTATGTGTCCTTGTATGCGCTCGAGAAATAATTCCATCCTTCTGGCGCAGTCGTGTTAATAGTATCTAAATAAGACGGGATATCGTTTCTTAGTTTCAAACGTTCAAGCCCGTTGTTTCACTGTAAGGAGTTACATTAGCATGAACCTCATTAGGGAGGGTTATTACGATCTTTACGCCACCAGTTAACAAAACGTTAAGATTATTTTTGTTATGAATTCAAGTTGATTAGGTTGTGAAATGCTAAGTACAAATATTTATACGGCATCGAAATGAAGGCAGGAACAGTAAAGTACTACTAGTTCTATAATATACAATAAGTCGAACAATTAATTAATATGTTAGGTTGAACGAGATGCCTTCCAGGAGTTACCTTTTTTTCTAACTATAGTGAAACCAATTTTGCTTTAGTAATACTTAGAGGCACATTTTTTTGACAATGCGGTCCGATTAGCTCTGGATTGCAACATGGTAAAAACTTATACAAAAGGGCCATGCTATCTTAATTCACTCTGAAAATATAATGATGTTAATTATGAAACACTTGTACAATGAACGCAAACGAAATTACCGTAATAATTGCAAAATGTCTAAATGCAAATAGAAGTGTGGAGTGCGGCGCAGCCGGGAGGATATTATGAGCTCAGCTCTGGAGCGGTCTAGAACAGTCCGCGGCGACAGTGTGCACTCGCAGACCAATAATTATATTCTACCCAAACTCGGAGATATTCAATTAGTATGAAAACACTTAAACGGATAACACCACTTCACATCTGCACACTCGCTGCGACCAGCGGCTTCAACCGCGGGACTGAAGATTCAAATAGGTATACTTTACTCGTTATACTCAGATCTACCGATCGTTGTGTGTGCTCTGTAGTCAAGATTCCGTCGGTACGTGTACGTCAATTATAGACGTGGAACATGTGAGTGAAGTAGACATTCACCAACCTCGAACTGAGTGGTGGAAACGTGCTGGCCGACAACGCAAGGTCCCGCGGATCGAAACCGCGCTCTGCTAAGAACACGACGTCTCTGGTGTGCTTTATATATTACGAGCTAATTGTGCAAACAGCAATTCAAGATTATTAACCATAAAAATATAAAAGATTATATAACCCAGCCGAGTTTCGATTACAACTAGCCAACTGCTCAGGACATACGTATTGTTGTACAAGTGCGAATAATAATAATATCTATGGACTTATCACACTACGTTAGCCTCGCCCCATGTTAAGTACCATAAGGACTTGTGTTACGGGTACTAGACAACGGATAATATATTTAATATGTTTTATAAATTATGAATGTTTAAGATTTTTATTATAGAAAAACAAACAAACATCCATGACCAAGGCGCGATTCGAAATCGCGACCCCTGGTGCAACATGCTCCGCTTATCCGAGCCCTGTACCACTGCGCCAGCCTGGCCGCCGCGCCGCGCGCCGTAGAATACATTAACACTCCATATTTTTTCATTCCCGTGCGCACGGAGGGCAGTCTGATAAATCCGAGGAAAATTCAAGCACAGGCCGGTCTCACTAGGCACGGGGACGTAACACCAGCCTACTTCCCGACTCTGCCCCGTTGCTAGAAATTGACCTGGGACTCAAACCCGGCACATATTCACCACAAACCAGCTAACAAGGTGACTGCTTCGTATCATATGATGCCTTCGTAAGAGGTAGTGTCCTGTTTCACAGCAGCGTACAATGGTCGGCATAAGCGAAAGTGACCTCTCGCCCACGCGACACGGCCGTGAAGTGACGGCTAAGCTGCTGCGTTTCGTGCGGTACGTGAGTAGTCGGTGGCCGGAGCCGGGAGGACGAAAAAGTAGTCATCAAAAGACAACGACTGTTTGTTTGCCCCCTTAGAGTAAAAAAAATATAAATATTCGCTGTTGGTCTCGCGCGGCCCCGCTGTGGTCTGGGGTCTCACTGCGGCTAGCTCCCGAGTCCCAGCAGTGTACAAGACCATACATGACACACTTACATCGAGTACAAGACCTTCTGACGACCGGATAGCGCTGCTGCCAGCCGGAATGCCGCGCAAGCTGCGCCCAAGTACGCGGGTCAGTATCTCGGACGTGCCTACATGGAAATCTTAAATATATAAAAAATATTTTACAGTCGCCTTGCACCGAGATTTGTGTTACAAGTCCTTAAGGTTAGCGCAGGGCTAAATTTCGTTGTATAATGAGTCCACTGATCGACTATCACCATTATTACGACCACAAGGGCAGGTCTAGACCTTATCGGCCATGAAACACCCAACTTACATTACGTAAAAGACCTCAAGTACCGACCCTTCTAAATTGTGTTACGCGTTTCTTATTATTTGTTCTGTTGCGGACGGCTGTCGTGCCGTACGCGCGTGATCCAACTCACAATTGGTTTTAGAATATCTGACCCTGACCTTTGCAAATTAATGAAATTCACTTGTTTTTTTCAGACAATGGGAGAAGAAATAAACAATCTACTTATAAATCAAGCTATGAATTTATTGTATATGTAATCTACAAAAAAAGACAAAAGGGTTATTTTTTGATCACCGGTTAAATTTTAAAATAAGGAAGTAAACATCATTCCAAGGGTATGTATTAAATTTTATCGTCTAATTGTAATATTTTGTTAAATAAAAATCAATTTGAAATGGTCTTTAAAAATACAGCGATCATGGCTCCTACGCAAAATGTATCGACTTCAAGGTCAGTGACGTCAGCCGAGCAACACTCGCAAGTATGCCACGAGGTGACCAAGAAATATGTTTATAACAAGGGGCAAAGTAATTTTAACAAATTATTTTTTTATTCTTTATTGTTTCATAAATCGAAAGTATTAATTTTTCTGAACAAAACCTGAAAATTAGGCCGGTTACCTAAAAATAACCCTTTTGTCTTTTTTTGTAGATTACATATACAATAAATTCTAATTCTCTAATATAGATCTAATAGTCTAATATAGACATAAAAAGGGCAAATTTTTTGCTTTTTAAGGAAAAAAAACCTGTCAATCATTACAGCACACTTAATGAAATAACTTTTAATGTAGCAAAGACTTACAACTTTGTTTCAGTGTTATCCTTCTCATGCCTGGGAAAACAAATTACAGTGTAACCATCTCCGAAGTAAACAAACTTGCGTTCTGCCGATCAGAACATCACTTGTAGCTATCAAAAATGTCTTGAAGATATAACAAAAGGTTTGGAAATAATTTAATGTTGCCATCGGAAAATTAGATATAAAATTTATGCGGAATGCGATGCCACATTTAACGGGAAATTAAATACTTTTGTAAAGGTAAAGTGGCGTAACTTTTGATAGAAAAAGTTGGCAATCCAGTCGTAAACACAATTAAGGGTCCTCTCGCTCAATTGGGAGGGAACTTTTTAAATTTTCCGCCGACTCCCCGTTTTAAATGGCAAATCTGATAGCTTTATTAATCAAAAACCTAATTTAAGTACCCCCGTTTTTTTCGTTATTTTTTATTTGTTTATTTTCGGCTAATTAGAAGCGAAAGTGATCAGAAAACGTAATTTAAATCCCTCGGTCCGCTGGTGTTTGGAACAAAAGTAAAGTCCCGTTTGTTTAGAATTTCAATACAAAGTGGCTTTTTATAACTTTTAATGATATTTTGTTTTAATGACATTTATGAGGACAACGAAGGGTGTTCATTCGACGAAGTTGGTTCTTTTGGAACATGTCTCATGGAGGGGTCACTTAATGAGAGGTGATCTGGCTGCTACATGATCATGGAAAGCCTTTGAAAACTTTGACTACTCCTGACTCATTAAAAGAAAAATTGTGACCAACTCATCGGCAATTACATCATCAACAAGTGACTTTTCAATTGATATTTTTCGTTGATACAAACAGCTGCATTATTAAAATCTTGATCTCTTTTTTATCCGAGAAAATACGAAAGCTAGTTGAACTTTTTCTCTCATAAAAATAAAAAGATGTCGCTGCGGCGCCGTAACGTGTTAGCAACATGTGAGTGTGCGGTGGCCCGGGGAGGCTCTGGTGCAGGAATAATAAAACGCACTTGTATTTCTTAAAGCAGATCTGTGGTGCGCATCGACATCGAGTGATTCATTATTCAATTATTATTGTTCGAGGCCCGTGGTTCTCAACAAGTTTTAACCATGCCCCACTGCTAGAGACATGTCTAACTTACACACGCGTAATTGTGAAATTCTGTAGTTTTGTGTAGGTACGTAATGTAATATCAGTTGTAATAGCACTAAGTCTATTCTAATGATATAGTTTATGTGGCAGATGTGCTTGTTTTTTATACAAAAGTAATTGCAAAAGCCCGGTTTTCATGCGTTTTCGACTTCTGTATATCAATAAATATATCAAAAAATATTACGGGCTATTTCCAAACGTATCCACCGTTGAGTTGTATATAGTGTACCTACTGTTCAGTCGCAGTCGCAGCCGCCAGTTGGTGCTGCGGGCGCGCGCGGGAGCCGCGAGATAACGACGTGGAAATAAAACTGGCGTCGTTGTGTTGTTAGAATTATTGACAATATTGAGTCAAAAGCCAATATTGTCATTGTTGACAGAGTTATTTATAAAATTACCTATTGTAAATTGCCGTTCATTGAAATAGATGTAATTCCAGCTCCCACGAAAATGCTGCTACCTTGTCGGGGTGGGAGGGGGGAGAGGGGGGGGGGCATGCGTGCCACTATTATCCCCAAGACTATGCCGGACAGGGCTACCTAAACCAGGCAGGCTAGGAAGGAGAGACCAAACTAAAAGCAGCTTAGTCTTACTTTTGTCGGATTACTCAAATTATGTAAAATTGCACAATAATTACCATTATATGTATAATTAAGGTATGTAAATAAATTATGTAAAATTAAATTTTATTCTTGGAAAACACTTATTTATGATGAAATAACTGGTTTTTAGTTCAGATTTTTTCATTGCACGTGCTGCAATAACTTAATTAATTAATATTATAGTAATTTACTAATACTAATTTCTTGAAGACATTGTCAGGCCTTCCAGACCAGATAATAAAAATCGTATAACTTATTTGTTATCACACCGCCCGTAATCAATAATGATTTTAATTCCAAAAGCCGGCGCCGGCCTGCTAGTTCCCTGCGCGGAGCCGTCAGCGCTCGGAACTTGGGAACAAAATTAAAAATTCCTTTGTCCGATACTTAATTTTCTTCAATGAAGATAAAAAGAGTAGATTTCAGGACTCCCGATGCTTATCTTTAACCCCGAGCTGCTAATATCTCTTTTCACTGACGTTATAAAGTTTCATGGGTCTCTCATTACCATGGCTTAAAACAGGAACCTAAAGTAAAGTGGAGTATGTATTGTACAAGTTAGTCTTTATAAAGGCATTAAATCGTTTGTGCTGTTTTTTTGTTATCAAAGATCGACGAGTGATCTTGCAGCAAAATTCTTGCCAAGCCACCGATACAACATTACAACCATTTGATTTTCTTCTGATCTTGTGCACATGAAACGCTTCAACTGATTTTCGAAAAACATTATTTTATTATATTCAGTAGATCTAAGAACATGTTGTAAAATATTTATCCCGATATTTCTGCGAAATCAAAACATATTATGTTTATTGAAACTGCGGTTTACAATCAGCACACGATATTAGGCGTTATTGTTTATTAATGGCAATATACCCTTGTAGTCTTTGTAGGGTTAATATAGTTTTAATCAAGCGACCTCTAAGCGAAAATTTTTCTTCACCCTCTTTATCCGAAAGGATAATTTTAAATATGCATTAAAGTATTTGATACGAAATTTTCAAGTAATTTGAATTTCAAACCATCTTCGATACAAAGTGGAGGATCTTGTTGGATTATGTGCAGGTTTTTCTACACCGTTTTTTATAATTAACTAGCAGGGCCTCGCGGCTTTCCCTGTGTAAAACAAATTAATCGAACTTCTTTTAGTTGCAGTTTAATGGTAGGGGAGGCCGGGATTGGTTGTTACATTTTTTTCTAAAAGTGGCATGACATTTTATGTAAGCTATTATACTACCCACTTTTAGGTTTGTTTGATTAAGTATGTATTCAAGATTTAATTTCAAAAATAATTTTACATAATGGACGATTAGAAATGGAGTTAATGAATAAATAGTAGAAAAAAATGCATGTCACTTTTTACCCCGCGCCTGGGGCAGGTTGTTACACCACCCGGGGTAAAAAGTTACACTGAGAAGGAAGTGCATTGTCAGACTTTTTATTACGAGAAATCACAGATTCTTATATCAATTATAAACTATACATTGTACCCATTCCTCATCAGCTATACACTGGTCAAATGGTGCACACGCAGACACATCAGTCAACCAAAAATAGCCATCTTCTTCAATTTCGTCGCCCGAGTCTTGTAGCATCTTTCACTTTACTGCATTGTTATTTGTTCTTCGACACATTTCTGGTTCAGTTGATATTCCTTACTTGCCCGCCTTTCCTTTAAGTTAATTTAGTTAAGTTAACTTTCCTATTTTATAAGAAGAAAGTGAATATATCAATATCTTCTTTCTTCTTACTTTGTTCCAGCGCCAGAAATATGAATATATTTCTCAGCTGCATCCGTTAAATAGCCTATTTTCACGTTCTCTAGGATACCTTCTTAGTTCTAGCAGCAGCTTTTGGATAGAGTCGTATAGCATTGGGAGAAAAAGTAGGTTCATTGTGAATCAAATCTCTGGTACATACAGAACTGGGTTAGTATATATGGAAACCTCGCGTTCTCTTAAAGTGTCCATAACTCTTAAAACATCTTTGTTAAACTCTTAAATAGGAGGTGTATACTTGTCCTCTTCCATTCCATCCATTTTTTTTACGTCCTCAATCTATAAAAAAACCAAATTTAAGTGTTGAAATTATGATAGTCGTCAAAAAGTGATACAGGGCATGTTGTGACACGTCACAACTTACCCCGAGCTAATGTCACTTCTTGCCCCAACATCAAAACCAACCGTTCAAGATCATGTAGTGAACGCAGTTATAAATATAACTGTATGAATCTAGATTTTTTATATAGAGAAAGCATAATTGCATTAAGTTCACGCAACACACGTCTCATCTTTCAAATTTAGCAGGCTGTAGGCCAACATTACGAAAAAATAAAAAAGTTACTTTCCTGTCTTTTTCTCAGTCACGTGCACGTGCTCCTTCCACACAAACGTTAGGCCCATTGAGGCTCGCGCGCCTTGTGGGCCTTTGGTGGCGTAACTTTTGTCTCTTTAAAGCATCTTATTATCTCTCTCCATTCAGCCGCTATCGTTGCTGTAACAACCTACCCCTGTAACAACCAGCCCCTATCTCCCCTACATAGCCTATAGTTTTCCTCGACTGTGGGCTATCTAATAAAATATCTGAAACAACAATTCGGAACAATTTTCTGAGTTTATTTTGTATAACAAACAATATATTCAGCTTTATAATCTAATATATAAAATTCTCGTGTCACAGTTTTCGTTGCCATACTCCTCCGAAACGGCTTGACCGATTCTCATGAAATTTTGTGAGCATATTGAGTAGGTCTGAGAATCGGCCAACATCTATTTTTCATCCCGATATTCCCACGGGATCGAAAGTTACGCGGGTGAAACCGCGGGGCGCAGCTAGTATTAGTATAGACTCGAATATATCGAAAAAAAATGGATTGGTAGCGTCAGCTGACTTCCTGTTCTCAGACATGTAGAGTTGCAACAACACGCTTGATTGCAACAAAACAAATTCACTGATAAAATAAATCTGTCATTCCTCTGGCTCCACGGCCTACGGCTCCGCCACTCATAAAGTTGTATACCCTGCTACTACTATAAATGACAAATATTACTATAATGACAAATACTTTGAAATAGGTGCTAGTTTTACTGCTTGTCCAAAACATGGTTTCCATGTTGTGGCTACATCTTTTCAAGAAGTCTATGTCCGGCAGAGGACCGCTGAAGGTGATCATAATGAGGACGGTGGTGATGATGATGATAGCATGTGCGTTATCACTGAACTGCTCTTTTTTAACGACTCAACGTGGACAAAAAATTAGTTCCAACAAATGTGTGATGAGCTGAAAATTCGTCTTAAAAAATATGTTCAAAGTTAAAAGTAAAAACTTCAATATTTCTCAGGGAATATTTATTTTTAACCTTGAGGATGTTAAAATAAAAAAAAAAATAATTTTAATTAATAATTTTAAACAATTATTGTGTACAATGTTAAATACTTTATTCATCATGTACCTACTTACTACTTGTAATTCGAGTATTATGTAAGGAACATTTTAGTAAATATTATTTTGAATCTCTAATTCAGTGAAAGTCAGCAATACTATGCCGCATGTTTACAAAAAAAAACAACACAGGACATCGAAAAGCAAAATAATTATTCCCTTCTCAAAGTAAGTGATTTCAGTGTTTTTGTACCTAATACTTCAATGTAGGGGACATTCAAGTATTACAAACGTTCTTAAATCGTAGTTAGACATATCCAAGAGAATTATCATCTCTTCTACCTGATAATATTACTTCACGCGCCAGGTCCACACTTGCAAGAGGGTTGCTAAAGTCGGGTCTCCGTTCTGTTTGCTTCCCTGCAAAGGTCAGACATTATGTTTGTCTTAAAGTTCGGCTCGACTGGCAGTTCGGTTACACTGGAGAATACCAAACAAAGACCTTTACTTTGAACTTCTGACATATTCAATGAACTGTGCGCTTCTCATTTACTTCGCGGGGCTTGGTGAGGTTAATACTGAAAAACTGGTTAGAAATATCACTGGTATCATTCAATATAATAAGACTTGGCTGGATTTTCTCAGATTATTAAGAAACAGTATGAACATATCATTTTACGTGGGAAAATTTTCAAAAATTAGTAAATAGCTCTACTTCGTATAAATGAGTTGCAAGCGAGATAATAACTACATGTAGCTCAGAGAAAAAAGAAAAAAAATTGTAAACAAAATACCTACCTAAAAACAAGGTCGTGCTAATAAAGCAATTGTTACCGCGGCTTTCACAATCAACGTGTAAAATTAATTAAATAATGTATTTGTATTGGTTATTAACGATGTTATTGAAACAATAATTAACGTAAAATTAAATACCTTGTACTAGTACGTAGTAATAATTAACAATCGGAATAAACGTTATGTTAATAAACATTTGTGATCAAATTAAAATATATTTGTGTCGTTACACTTTACCATCATTGTAGACGTTAAATTGTTATTATTATCATCATCATCATCATCATTATACTTCTGGAGTTTATTGCTAGAACAAAAAAACCTCTTCAAGGAATGCCACGATGGTAGATCTCCTACCTTTTGCATCTGTCTACGGAGATCATCTAACGCTGAAAAGTCACAAAATTCAACATGTCATTACGATAAAATTTTTGTCTGTGTATTTCTGTATACCAAATCTAATCAAAATAAATTATACCAAATCAAATGGTGGGACTTAAAACTATGTCACAGTTGTATTGATAGATCTGGTGATGAATCAGACGCATCTCCAAATAGTATTCTCATTTACAATTAAACCCTGAGATATAAAATGGCATGTCTTAAACCGTACGTAATCCCGGGCAAAACACAAAGAAAATTCAATGCTAAATGTTGAAAGCTCAACACTTGCGGACCGCACACCAGAATATATAGTAGGTAGTGCGAGCGGTCGCAGTGCGTACGTAGCTGATATAATATCAAGTAATCCGGAGCCAGTCGATTGAGTGACACGACAGAGACGAGGATTACCCGGGACCCGGCTGACGCGCTGTTTATGTGTAGGCACGGCCGGCACGCTGTGTGTGTGTGTGTGTGTGTGTGTACCATGTTAGTGTGTACAGCAAACACACTAACACGAGAGAATTATCACCAACGATACCTTCTAAGAGCTCTCTTCAGCTGTGAATTATATTAGTTAAATCAAGTTTTGTTTTAGCCTTGTCATTATTGACTGGATGACGGGGAAATAATCTTTAGAGAGAATTGTCTTTTAATTTTTTAAACATTATTTTTAAGTACTGATTTATTATTTTATTATCAATTTAAACGCTACTTGTAAAAAGTGTCAAATAAAAAATAAAGTTATTTTAAAGACCAATCATATTTTTTTAGTCATCCATGACGACAATAAAATAAGATTATTAAGTCACAGCGGCCCGGCAGGATGTAGCCGGCGCCAACTAGAGGAGCCACATGTAAAGCAGTCGCCAGCGAGTGTAATCCGGCGGAACCAACAGGCGCTCCCGGCGGTTGTCGTGTAATCTCGGCAGCTGCGCCGGTGTCACGCCGCGCCCTGAGCCCCGATCACGCGAGATTATCGTGTAATTACACGGTAATGCCGGCGTGTTACACGTTATCCTGACAGATTGTGCGGGCTTTAGCGCTCACCTGCCGGCAGAAAAATAACTGAGCGTCCGCGCCGTGTCACAATATGTTGTGTTGCAGTATCAGTTCCGTTGTGGTTGACTGGAGATGACGGATGATGATGATGATGATTATGTTGTTGTTTTGATGATGGTAATGATTAAGATGATGATTATTATGGTGATAGTAAAAATGATGAAGATGATAAGCAAGTTGATAAATAAAAAGTTAATAAAAGCTTAATATTGTCACTTATACTTTTTTGTAACATACTAGTACTACTAATTTTCTAAGCATAGTAATAGGTACTAAGCTGAAAAATGAAAGGTTTTAAAATGGCCCTTTCTTCCCTTTAGAAATACCTGTCCTTAAATTCCTATAATGTAAAAAAGTATAAGTGACAATATTAAACTTTTATTCACTTGCTTATCATCATCATCGGCCACTTAATGCAATAGAGCGCCTCTAAATACATTATAATTTATTATTTATCTCGTTACGTTCAAATTTAATAAATTAAATTACTTTCACTTGCAATCAGTTTCATACACATTTTATAAGACCAGCCAGTTAATATTATAATGTATTTCTTACACATAACTTTTATATATTTCACATTACAAAACATTATGTATACAACATATTGTGACGTGAGTAATTAATATAAAATACTAGTCAAATAAATAAATAATCGTACAAAACGTTGGTAGCCAAATATTTTAGGCCATTTAATATAAAATATATTCCTCATATTATACAATGTTACTCAAGTTGAAACGTTACACCCCGAGGTGAGTACCGCGTGCCTGTGCTCTATCTGCGTGGAGGCAGTACCGGCTGGTCCTGGCAGTAGACTCGCCTCGTGGAGGTGTCCATCAAGCTCCTGCGCCTGGACTCCCACCCGCCGGACGTGACGTGGGTCGAGGTGCCTGTCGATCGTGCCTGTTCCTCTCAGGCGTAGGACAAACACACAAAGACTAGGCACGTCGTATAGTACACTGCAGAACCCCGCGAATTTAACCTTGTATAATTTATATAAAAAGATAAAAATTCAAATTGTTATTTCGTACATAGAAACTACAACAACATACATTGAGAAACCGCAAGGCACAGTACTCAAGTACTCAGTGGTACGACTGGAGGTGCCCACAAACTGGCGCATGCTTCATCATTATACGGCGCTGGGATCTAAATACACTTCAACATTCCATACGACGCGCGACCCGGCGAGCACAAGCTTGTAAATACAAAAGTTACCGTAACATGTCGGAGCCGCTCCGAAGTGAACAACTGGCGCCGCAGATGAGCCGGCGCGCGGCGAGCTGGATGCGGTGGTGCAGGGGTTTTCTTCCTGCGTGTGAGCGCGGCGCACTTGTTCATTAAAGTTCCAAACTCCGGAATTAGTTTAAGGCACTCGGCGGGAGTTTTTCTTTGAGTCCGCAGCTCCCAGTAGTTTCCCAACTAATCTGCATGCGTAATGGTGGAATTTAATGCAGTTGGAATTTGCAAATGTCTTGTAAATTTTTAGAGGAGTCTGCCGGTTGCGGTAATTGTATTTGAATTGTATTTTCTGTTTAAGTTTCAGATAAGAAAAGGATAGAAAGTTAGAATTGAGACAGAAGTGTACGTTGCGGCAGGATGAAGTATAAACGATGTACGGAAATACTGAGAGCGGGTTACACAGTGTTGTGCGTGGAAAAAAAAACTCATGGTGGATATCGTCGTTTGCAAAATCGTTTTCGGCTACACATTTTTTTCGTTCTTAGAATAAACCGCAACTGGACTCTATGGTCGGACCTTTCTGTGGGCTCATCCATGAACAGCGAGGACATATGTACGTAGCTGGGGCTATTGATACATTGCATTGCGGCAGTACAACCTCGGTTCTATCCACCTTGTGCACACATAACACCGCCGTAGAGAGGCAGCTTTCCTGTCACGTTTACTGTTGCTAATAAAAAAACCGCTTGGTTCATTGCGAAAATGGATCGTGGTTACAGGGCTTTGGTAGACATAAGGCTGCTCATAACCTTCAACAATAAAAAGTGGGAAACTGTTTAGTTGAACGCGACTGATGGCATTTAAATAAAACGTCTATGGCATCTAATCGAATCGATTTTAATGTTAAATATTAATATAATTAAAAGAAGATTAATATTAGTTGGTAGGTACCTACTGATCAAATGACACCTACAATGGTAAGGTCATCAGTGGCAAGAGACAACTGAAATATATAATTTTGAAGCCTCTTAGTTCTTACGTTCAAAATTTTATTGAACTTAAATTGAAAACTGCTGCCGGGCTTTTATTTTTAATGGATTTATTCCTTGTTCTGTCTCCCGGTGCACCTACGTGTGTGTAAGTGTGTGCACGTGTATGTGTGTGTGCTGGCGGG
>LUGF01009738.1:331431-344508 GCA_001625245.1 Calycopis cecrops
ACAACTAGTTTTCCACAACTCCGGCCGTTTCCTTCGAATTCGTTCACGCAGCGTTGCTAAAACTGATAAAATACGGTCTCAGCTATCATCTGGATGCTCAATCGACGATCTGCACGAACATAATATCAATGTAAATTAAAACCTAAGACCTGTGGATTTTGTGATAAATAAATAAATAAATAAATAAATTTCGTTGATTTTGGCCACTGTTTGCGGAGTTTAAATGCTGACCGGGCGGCCTGAACGCTGGTCATCTTCGGTGCTCTCTCGACCTTCACTGAAGCGCTCACACCACTCGAAAACACGTGCACGATATAGAGAACCATTGCCATAATCCTCTTTTAACAAACTATAGCACTTGGTCGGCGTTTTTTCAACGTGATTAGAAATTGGAGGTTGATACGTTGTTCGTGTTTCTCGTCACACGTGATTTCCGACGCGCACTACAAACCAGGTTTCATTCAAACCAATGCTGCTCGCAAACTACTAAAGTGACAAAAACGTGTTTTCGTTCGTTCATAGTAGAGACTTCAAGCTACCGAACGCACTATTGGGTTTTTCCCCCATCCCCTCTAGGGCGCCCTCCAGGCGCTCAGTCTCGTTATTTAATAGCCATACCTCGTATATTAAGTCTCTAGTTTCAACCTCATCAAGCCCCTTGACGTAGACGAGAAAATCACACAGTTCTTTGAATATGTCAGAAGATCAAAGTAAAGAACTTTGTTTGGTATTCTCCAGTGTAACCGAACTGCCAGTCGAGCCGAACTTTAAGACAAACATAAAGCCCGACCTTTGCAGGAAAGCAAGGAGACCAGAAACCTTACTTTGGAAACCGTCTTTAAAGCGGGTATGTGGGCGTGTGAAGTAGGTGTTGTTAGCCGGCAGAAGAGATGAAAACGGTCCTGTTTGAAATTAATTATTTATTGTCACACAGACTTGAGGTCAAAATAAACAAGTCTTGTGAAAGATTGAAGTCCTTCAATATAATGTTATTCTGAGCTACGAGTGCTCAGGCCATCACTGATCACATCACACATTTATTCCTGCTCCTAACTTCATTTGTATGGTGACTGACTGCATTGCGGTAGGCCGGTCACTGCTGCGCCGCCGCCGCCGCGCCTGGCACTAACACAGACCACTGAAAACTATATAGGTTGTTTCTAGGCGAAGAACGCGAACCTCGTTGTCAAGTAGGGGATTATTTTATTATTAAAATATAATCTACTGGTCACGAGTAAAACGATTGTATCTGAAGTTGATTACAAGTTTTAATTTTTTATTTTATGAATTATCTCGAGAGATACATTAAATTTGTGTTGATTAAAATCATGTTTTTGTTATTCAGATATCCTGTCGGAACTATAACAACATGATTTTTGTGCCAAATTTTATCCAAAATATCCAAAAGATTAGTAAAAGGTATAACTAACATAATACCTTTGTACTCATGATTGCAATAAAGATTTTGTATTTTTTATTTTGTATTTGGCATTTGTAGTGTATATAACTTTATGAGTGCAGGGGCCGTGAAAGTAGAGGCGAGAGATATTGTTGTCATCAGTCAGTTTGTTTTGTTCTAATCGAGCGTATCTACTCTACTGGTCCGAGAGCAGGAAGTCAGCTGACGTTTCCGATCCATTTTGACATACTTATGAGAATCTATAAAGCTATAATATTATAAAGCTGAAAATATTGTTTGTTAAGCGCGATAAACTCAGAAACTATTGCTCCGAATCGTTATTTCGGTGTTATACAGGGTCAGTTTTTGGTCACCGGCCAAATGTTAAAATAAAGAAGTAACATAATTCCAAGAGTGTGTGTTAAAGAATATTATCGTCTAATTGTAATTTTGTTAAATAAAAATCGATTTGAAATGGTCCTTAAAAATACATGGATCGTTGTTCGTACACGAAGTGTATCGACTTCAAGGTCAAGGACGCCGGGCTTCGCGACACGAGAGCTAGACGCCACGTGGTGACCAATAAATATGTTTATAACATGGAACAATGTAATTGTATCTAATATTTTTTTATTTTTTTTATTTCATAAATTGAAAGTATTATTGATTCCGAACCAAACCTGAAAATTTGGCCGGTGACCATAAGTCTAACCCTGTATAGACCACTTCTCGAGAATGGTTAGACTATGTACCATTAAACTCCAACTAAAAGCAGTTCGAATGAGTTGTGTTACACAGGGGAATGGAGAGGCGCTGCTAGTTGGTAATGAAAAATGGCGTAGAAAAACCTGCACATAATCCAACAAGATCCTCCACTTTGTATCGAAGACGGTTTGATATTCTAATTACTTGAAAATTTCGTATCAAATACTTTAATGCATATTTAAAATTATTCTTTCGGGTAAAGAGGGTGAAACAATTTTTTCACTCAGACGCCGCTTGATTAAAACTATAGGTATTAACCCTACAATGACTTCAAGGGCACATTATCACCGATAAGTAAGAACGCCTCATATAGCTGCGAACTGCAGTTTCAACCAACAATATGTTTTGATTTCGTGAAAATATCGAGAAAACCTTTACATCATATATTTTCAAAACTGCTCGAGCTGTTTCCAAGCAGTTCAAGCACAACTACGACATTTTTTTCATTTACATTTAAGCATAATAATATAATTTTGGATAATATAAGTTTGTATCATAATTTCACAAAGTGCACAAGATCGAAGGAAAATCAAATATTTGTAATTATTTATAGAAATATTATTTAGTGTGTTGTCACAGATATTATTGATCTCTGTTTTTTGGTAATAGAGTTCACAGTGGCTTGGTAAGAGTTTAACAGTGTCACTAGTCGGTTTTGGATTACAGAAAAAACATTACGAACGATTTAATGCCTTTATAAATAGACTAACTTGTGCAATATACACCTTACTTTAGGGTCTTGTTTTAAGCCATGGTAATGAAAGACCCATGAAACGTTATAACGTCAGTGAAAAGAGATGTTAGCAGCGCGGGGTTAAAGATAAGCATCGGGAGTCCTGAAATCTACTCTTTTTATCTTCATTGTACAACTGTGTATCATTTATCAAGCACCTCCAGCATCTCCAACATATTAAGAAAATTTAGCTTTTCAAGGTGTAACACAGCACAGCATCTTAATGGTCCTTCGAGCCGGATTCTTGGATAAAAAATAGATCAAGATTTTAATAATGCCGCTGTTTTTATAAACAAAAAATATCACTTGAAAAGTCACTGTCGAAGCGTTGGACACAACTATCATTTTTTTAAATAAGTCAGGAATATAGTGTGGCCCGCTGTAGTCAAAGTTTTTCAAAGGCTTTCCATGGTCATGCGACATCCAGATCACCTCTCATTAAGTGACCCCTCCATGAGGCATATTCCAAAAGAACCAACTTCGTCGAATGAACACCCTTCGTTGTCCTCATAAATGTCATTAAAACAAAATATCGTTAAAAGTTATAAAAAGTCACTTTGTATTGAAATTCTAAACAAACGGGACTTTACTTTTGTTTCAAACACCAGCGGACCGAGGGATTTAAATTACGTTTTCTGATCACTTTCACTTCTAATTAGCCGAAAATAAACAAATAAAAAATAACGAAAAAAAAACGGGGGTATTTAAATTAGGTTTTTGATTAATAAAGCTATCAGAGTTGCCATTTAAAACGGGGAGTCGGCGGAAAATTTAAAAAGTTCCCTCCCAATTGAGCGAGAGGACCCTTAATTGTGTTTACGACTGGATTGCCAACTTTTTCTATCAAAAGTTACGCCACTTTACCTTTACAAAAGTATTTAATTTCCCGTTAAATGTGGCATCGCATTCCGCATAAATTTTATATCTAATTTTGCGATGGCAACATTAAATTATTTCCAAACTTTTTGTCATAATAATATTATGTTTAAAACTTCTTTGATACAAGTATCTTCCACTTACTGGTTTATCTAGTTTGTTGATACATGATTACACTGTTATTTGTTTTCCCAGACATGAGATTAGAATTGATAGTCTTATTTACTACTTATTACGTTAAAAATTATTTCATTAGACAGCATACATTAGTTTGATAGGTTTTTCATTTCTGGATTACTACTACTTAACTGGATTTTAAAATCAAAAATAAAGTTTGTCTTTTTCAAGTCTTCTTCGTATAAGTTTATATGTACCTACAATTAGCTAACAGCATGATTTACAAGTAGATTACTTAAAAGCCTTTTATCTAAAAACACGTGAATTTTATTAATTTGCCAAGGTCAGGGTCAAGAGGTGGGAGGAGAAAGAAGGGCAGCGCATCTGTGTAGTTTCTATACAGATGTCTATGAGCGTCGGTAGTCATGAAAATGGCTCCGACTACTCGTTTGCCCCCCTATACCATAAAAAAAAAGATATTCTAAAACCAATTGTAAGTTAGATCACGCGCGTACGGCACGACAGCCGTCCGCAGCAGAACAAATAATAAGAAACGCGTACCTAACACAATTTAGAAGGGTCGGTACTTGAGGTCTTTTACGTAATGTAAGTTGGGTGTTTCATGGCCGATAAAGTCTAGACCTGCCCTTATAGTATGCTCGTAATAATGGTGATATACAACATACCAATATTCGATCAGTGAACTTATTATACTACCTCCTACAACATAGGCCTGTGCTACATACCCTAATGATCGCCGGTTCTCGCGGCGTGGTCGTAGATAGTCGCATATGCAGGTACAATGTATATGTATATTGTGTCCTTTCATAATCAGTGGGACATGTCGCGTTACGAGATACTTTTAAGATTTCGAGCAGCAGCCGTCCGGTTTGTTGTTTTTCAACCTGATATAACATTTTTACACAATACTTTTTTTTATTTTTTTATTTTACATTATTATATTTATTAAACAATATTTATACAATACTAGCTGCGCCCCGCGGTTTCACCAGCCTAAATTTCGATCCCGTGGAAAATATAAAATCATCCCATGGCATCCCAGAGGAAACATTTTTTCGGGATAAAAACTATCCTATGTGTTGTCCTATTCTCTATATACATATAGAGAGTGACTTGGATTAACAAACAAATTTCAAAATCATCATTTCAGTTCAAAAATCATTTTAGCAGTTTTTGCGTGAAACAAACATACAAAATTTCGCATTTATAATATTAGTAGGATTGTTACAATCTTAATAATTACTTTAAAACTAAGTGGCAAGGATAATGACATGACACGTACATACATAACGTCGTGCGGGGTGAGCTCACTCCCGACAACGGGCAGCCGACAATGCGTATCGAGAGCTCTGGAGTGGAGGGTCTCCGCGTGCTCCGGCGGATGTACACAACCCACTAGCTATCTAATGTAGAGCGGCTACAAGGGCGCGCAGGACCCTCACGTGCGAGCGGCGGAGAACGTTACAGGAGGTATGTTGTGATGACGTCTTTTGTTCATTATACGTGGACGTCAGATCATCAGACCTGGACCAGGAGTGCGATGTTGATAATTGTTTCAACTGGTACATATGCAACTTGCTGGTAACTCTCGACACCACAAAATTAGTATAAGTTGCCCGTCTGGTTTAAAATAAATAACAAATAAGTCCTTTTATTTTTACCTCAACACAAAGCTTCAGTAATTATTATTACAATAGGCCGTGTTGTCGCTATCATTCAGGCTCCCAAGTTTATGAAGCTTTAGTTTGCGGTTACAAATTACAATGGCATTTTGAAAAACATCGATAAGTTCATCCTTTAAAAACATTCTACTGTTTTTTACTTTAATACACAAGTTAACAGATGATTTCGATGCAATTTGGAATAAATATTATAATCAAAAATAACATAAAATCAACTTTTCATCCCCAAAAAATAACTGTTCTTTTTAGATAGATTTGACGCGTCTGAAACCTCGCGGCGCAGCTAGTAGGGTGAAGGATCGGCGTGAGTTTTCTTTTCATTTTTAATAAATGATGTGGGTATAATGTACCCATCATCCCGAGGGCGAGTACATACATTAGTTCATAAGTTCAGGTAATATAACATCAGGTACTTGATACTGTACTACTAGCCAAAGCACTAGTTTGGTAACAAGTTGTGCTGGTCCGGTTTGGACACAATGCATATCAGGAACTGCCTTTGTTTTCTAATATAAGACTCACAAATTTATTTTGTGTTTGAAATATTTCTTTAAACAGGTGTTGAAATATATCCCAAGTTCATTTATTGCCGCGACGACTCGCTGCAACGCCCAAGAGCCCCTCCAGACATTTTATTATTCATTTTCCCCCAGCACAGAATGTGGGTCAGATTCTGGAGAATTCTCAATTCCGCTCGACATCATTAAAATGATGCTCCGGCGCGCTCGAGCAACGTCGTTCTCATAATTTAATTAGATCCTATCGTTACTAACTGTGGCCGTTTTATCTAACACCTGACTAGAACCTTCGCCTTCTCTACACGTATTGTGCGTCTACCTTTTTCAATAGCAGCCCTCAAGTTTCTTAACATTCACCTTACAAGATATTCAGCATTTTTTTTTAAATGCCATTGCTATTAATTTGGAGCCTGAACGCCTAGAGGCGTTGTGTGATTAGACGCCTCGGCAATTATCGAGTATTTTATTTGCGTTCGCGAATATTCGATTTGCAAAGGCGTGCCAGGGGTCCAAGGTGTAAAGAGTAGTAGTAGTTAGCCACAGATTTTTATTGTTCAGACCTGATGGTATTAAAATTGGATGAAGTTATTTAATAATTAAATATACATACTGAAGCCGTCCAATTGATTAAGGGTTTGATCTTATTTGGTTTTTTCACAAGACACAATTGATTAATATGTCGGTATAAAATCCATTAAAAACTTATATGTGCTGTATACTAGTATTAATAAAGACTTTTGTATTTTGTTAATAATTAAAATCTTTGGTAACGACAAGGAAACTGTTGGAATTCAGATCCATCCATTCCATCTTATTAGAGACGCTTTGTTGTATGACGGCATTTTATATTTTTGTGTGTGTGAAAATGTTTCAAGAATCAGTGTCAGGCTGTGCCTGATGTAATGGGTTTTGGTGTTCACTTTCTATTGTGTGTTTTTTTTTTCAGAATTCGGATCTACCAAGTCTCCTTAACGCTCGCTTAACTTGGGATTAAAAATCATCTTCCGGAAGGTTTTTTATAGTGACATTATGATAACCTAGTATCAGTAACTTGCTAGTTTAATTGAATATATGAACTGTTGCTGCTGATCCTTTTGGCAATAACCTTTTTTTTGGAACACTTGGCAGTACATTGAAGCCTTCACTACAAAATAATACCAGCCTCTATCAGCTAAGTGATACCCATGTGAAAGAATTTCTGACAGTATATTAGATTTATTCAGACAGACAATCTATTAGATTTATTATATTTTAACGTTTTTTGTGTAAATTTAAAATTTAAATCTTATCATCGATTATTTGTTTAGATGTGCATTAGTAGAATTAAACTTAGTGATTTTTTTTTATGGTATAGGAAGGCAAACGAGCAGTCGGAGCCATTTTCATGACTACTGACGCCCACAAACATCCGCATAGAGGCTATACAGATGTGCTGCCCTCCTTTCTCCTCCCACCTCCATGGGCCGCCGGCTACTTACATACCGCACGAAACGCGGCAGCACAGCTGTCACTTTACGCCGGTCTCGTGTAAGCGAGAGATAACTCCCCAGTCATACCGGCCCAATTCGACTGCATGCAAGCATGCAATGTGGCGCTACCGCTTACTAAATTGTATTGTTGTATAATTAAATATGTATAACTATGATAAATAGGACACATATATTATTTATATAAACTAATTTACTTCAATACTCTCTTTTCTCTCTAATTGTGGATTACTTCTCAAAACTAAGTGTGCTCGCGATTTGTGCGAGGCATGTACGAAGTACGTTTTTCAAAGCAAACGCCAAAAAAGTGTCGACAGTTTCTCTAGCTGAGTGGCCAAATCACCCGCGGACAGGTGTTGGGGGGTAGTCACGGCGTCCGTACGTTTGCGTCGAGTGATCCTCGCGCGGTGACCAGCCGGGCGGAGTACTCGGGACAGGCGGAAGATAAACAAGGAATTAACTCTGTGTGTTACTGGCGCGTACACAGTATCATTACACACAACTTAATATCAGTTTTGACTAAATAATTATATAAATTGAAGACACTTTTTTCGATGATTGAGCAATGTTAGCTAAAAATTGAACAATGTTTTCAAAAAAGGAAAAGCTATGACATAATATTGTAATGACATGAATGATACCTACTTACATGCATATTATTTATATTATTATTATTAACAGAGTGTCTGCTCATATCACAATGTTATGTAAAAATTTATTTGTTAGGTGATATTTTTTTTTTTTATGATAAAGGAGGGCAAACGAGCAGCCGGAGCCATTTTCATGACTACCGACGACCACAAACATCCGCATAGAGGCTATACAGATGCGCTGCCCTCCTTTCTCCTCCCACCTCCATGGGCCACCGGCTACTTACACACCGCACGAAACGCGACAGCACAGCTGTCACTTTACGCCAGTCTCGTGTAAGCAAAAGGTACCTCCCCGGTCGTGCCGGCCCAATTCGACTGCATGCAAGCATGCAGTGTGGCACTACCTCTTACCAAAAATATATATGTACCTCAGGTCAGTTTGGAACTATTTCTCGCTTTCTAGAAATAACTGTTTTTACAAAAATTATTCGTTACAGACCTTATATAAGTATAGAAGCTTACACCTACAAATACGGTATAACTTATAAGCAATTCAAAAGTAGTCATCATCGTGTAGACAGCTATTAGACTTATTTTACTGAAAACCGATAAACTGATGATGTTGGAATGTGACCGACCTTCTCCGAAGCTTCTCCCACCAATCCCGGGCCGACTACTATACGACATCAATATTGTTAACGACTTTGATATCTTTAAAAATGTTGTACAAAGATTTTCTAGCTAAGCATAGCTAAGAACAAAATATTATTCGGGAATTGATCCATGAAAATTCTCAAGCTCAGTCACCCTACTTGTGTGGGACCATTGCCGATGTAGTTTCTTTAGCGATCATTCGAAATAACGTATCGCTTCAAAGGTCTCCCGACTCACGTAAAATATGAACTTCTCTTTGGATACAAATTCAAAGCGAGGCTCGAACGTGTTGTGACACCGAAGCAGCTGAATATCCTCCTCCACAGTGATATTATTGTATCTCACCTACGATAAGGTGTTAGAAAATCTATTTATATGTTAAGTGTTTTAATTTTATTTGTCTTTAAATGTATTCTTCAGCATTACAGGTTGGAGAATATATAATATTGCACACTATTTAATTCATTATTTGTACTATTCAAGTGAGACGGAAAACAAACTTAATTAAAAATCGATGGCATTTCTTGTGTAACACAACAATTGAATATTTGGCTGATGATGGGGATCTTGGAATCTGCAACTGAACTTTCTAATCAAAAACCTACTCACATAATTTAAAAATTGCTGAATATCAGACTTTGCTTATTCTCAGACACAGACGTTTAATTATATACGAACGAATGTCACCGCAATGTCACACACACAGCCTCAAGTCTCGTCACACGTCACACACAGCCGCAAGTGTCGCGACACTTCAGACGCGCTAAGCTCCTTTAAGCGCCACATTTTTGCGTCTAATTAGAACTGCACTCCGCCGCACGATGCTCGTTAATGAGTCGTCAAACTGCGCCAGTCTTTGTGCCAAACTCCGCTTTTATCACTTCTCTAACGACGCACTTTCAGTCTTTAACGTGGAAGCCCTTTTAAGACGAGTTGTCATTTATAAGACTTGACTCATATTTTTCATTGTAACCGGACAGAAAATGTTATTTATGATCATTGCATATTTTCTGCTGTGTGTGCATGTGTGTATTTGCGTGCGCGTGCTCTTTATATTTCCGCACTGATTCACATCTTACTCCAGTAAACGCTTCATCAGTATCATCTACATACCTTTACCATACCCTTGAACAATTTTCATATTACATAAACCATTTAAATTTATGTATACTGAAAAAAGGTCCAAAGGGCGGGCCTAGACCACTACCCTGCGGGACACCGTACGTCGCTTGGGATTGTGCACTGATATTATACATTCCCTAAGATAGTCAGTTAACAGAGTGTATTAATGTGAGCGTACCTTAATATAAGAAGAAAGGTTTGATAGATTAGACTAACGAGTAGAATTATAATATGCTTTTTGTAGTAAGTAGGTACATAAATATAAGGGTTTTGTGCCTCAAATAACGTGACTTGAATTGTTTTCCATTTGTTCGTCTGTACATCGGCGAGGCCCTTAATCCGCCCCCTCGGTAACGCACGGCACGATCATGCGGAAAATCTTGTCGAATAATGAAGTCTGTAAACCTTTGAACCCACAGAAAAGTACATACTTCTAAATAAACACAATCAGAAGATTAAAACTACTTAAGCGTTCATTTTTTACCTTTTGACTTATATATGATAAGTAATTATAAAACCTTACAATAAAAGTGATCGTATATTAAACCAATATTAAAATATACCCCAAAAATTGGTAAAATAAAATAAATTGGTGATATAATTATATATCACCTAAAAAACCATTACAATATTTTTATTTAATTTCACACAAAATGATTGCGGCGCGGCTTTCGTTAATATAAGTTTATCAAGCTTCATTTGTCACGCTCGTACTTCGTGTTGGTGCGGCACCCTCAGTGTACGATTCCGATTTGCACATGATTGGTTATTACTTTTATGTTCACAACAATCACCTTCCCCTATCAAGCGTAAGTCAAAAAACGAAGCGTTTTTAGAACGCCCGCCAAAACATTCCTAAACACATTACACTGGAGACAATAAAAATGTCTAATCACAAACGAAATTGCAAAGGAATTAAAGCAGGGAGATGAGAGAGAGGCGGCGAGCGAATGCAAAACTTGTACCGTCCAGTTCGTGTCCCATTACCTTTGGCTTGCATTGGATCTTCGTTTTTGTTTATTTCCCGATTCGCTCCGCGTTCAGACGTGTCGAAGCAATTAAAGTGAAACTCGATTGTTTCGAGCGTTCCTCTTGGAATTTCGGATGTTTCCATTTTGGATTTGGCTCCGATAATTGTACATTTTTACCGCACAAATTTGCTTTTTACCTGACTGCGTTAGAAGGATAGTAATGTTTTATTCGATCGTATGTTTGCATCTGTGTTTGTGGATGTCTATGTTCCCATCTACAACATGAAAGTATTGAAGGATTGTAAAGCATCAAATAGTATAGCATAGATGAGTTAGACGCATAAACCTGGTATATTAAGAAGCAGATTTTGGATGGCAACTTAGGAGATTTCCTTTTTTTCTTATCAAAATCAGGTGTGGTATTAAAATATAGGTTTAGGTGTTAAAATATAGGAGTTTGAATAACACAATTCTAAGAAACCTACAATTTATAATTTTTATTTCAACAGAAATTACTCCTACCTACTTACTTACTAACCTTATAGCCGGTATGGCGAAAAACTCCATGTCCCAACTTGATAGAATCTGGAGAAACCGTAAAATCTCGATAAACACTAAAAAAATGTTAGTAAGAACTCTCATATACTCCATTTTTCTATACGGTGCTGAAACTTGGACTGTGAAAGCTGCCGACCGCAAGCGTATTGATGCCCTCGAGATAAGGTGCTGGAGGAAAATGCTTAGAATACCATGGACGACGCATCGGACAAATACATCAATCTTGCACGAACTCAAGTTGGTAAACACACCCCGACTATTCAACATATGCCTACGCCGCATCGTTGAGTTCTTCGGCCACATTGCACGCAAGTCAGGTGACACCCTGGAGAAACTGATAGTGACCGGGAAAGTGGAAGGCAAAAGACCAAGAGGCAGGAATCCGATGCGCTGGTCAGACCAAATCCGCACTACCTTCGACACAAAGGTTGCCGACACCCTACGGACTGCACAGGACCGAAGAAGATGGCGTGCCCTAATATGGGATAAATTTATCTCTACCAACCACAAATGAGGTCACGACCCCCAGCATTGGGGAATCGACTAGAGGAGGAGGACTTACTAACCTTAAAATATATTTCATGCAGTTGGCTTTTTATTTATCAATATAATTTCATGTAAAGGATTATTTTTAAAACAAGGTACCTACTCGTATATAGTTCTGCTATAGTAAAGAGCAGTAGTTTACAGTTGTCGGGATGAGGCGCCTACTGACGTTCACAAACATCTACACACCAGAGCATAATATACAACTGCCTTTCCTCTACGTTATCGCCCACAGTCAGGTGCAACACAACACGACAGTGAAGCATTCCCATCTGTATTCGATCTGTATCTGTGGTAGTTCCTGTAATTCTATTTTGAATAAAACCTTTTTTCATTTCATTTCATTATTCGAGCGATAATATGTCTTCGACGTTCCCAGTTTAACTGCCATGCGTCAACGGCATTACCTACTACATTAATATTTTGAAATCGGAGGTCTAAAGTATATAAAAGTCTACAATGGAAGGTAAGTGCGTCGAGAACTGACCACGTTCACACATCGTATTGATTCAGACTTCCATTAGCGAGTCATCATTACGCGGAGCCTCCATTATCCAATTGAAGCGGTTCACTATTCTCTTCATACATTTTGTGACCATTCTAAAAAATACTCAATCATGGGGGTTGTCGACAAAATCAACTTCGAAACGCTGTTTTTGTTAGTATATAGTCTCCAATTGGTTCTGACCCAAGCATAAATCTAAGAAGTGAATGCTCTGTCTCCATTTTAGGCTAGTTAAATACAATTCTTGACTCATTTTTTGAAATATTTTTTTTTACTTTTTTTTATCTTTTTAGAGACAGTGTCGGGCTATTATACATGTTGCTACGCCATAATACATAAAAATGATAACAGCTAAAAATCCTTATCAATAAAGCGTCCAGACAGCTGAGCACGTACTCAACTAGCGCCTGTCGACACATCGTCAGTGAGAACGTCCTCCGCCGTCAGCAGCTAGAGCGTCCACTCCGGCCGCACGCCGCACGCCGCACGCCGCACGCCGCACGCCGCACGCCGCACGCCGCACGCCGCAC
>LUGF01009774.1:1642-15686 GCA_001625245.1 Calycopis cecrops
GGGACCTCTCGCTTACACGAGACCTGCGTAAATTGACAGCTGTACTGTCGCGTTTCGTGTGGTGTGTAAGTAGCCGGTGGCACATGGAGGTGGGAGGAAAGGAGGGCATATGTATAGCCTCTATGTAGATTGTAGATGTCTATGGGCGTCGGTAGTCTTGAAAATTGCTCCGACTGCTCGTTTGTCCCCCTATAAACAAAAATTGGCGCGGAGATGAGTTGTATTCATTATAGACACATGTAACATACAATTTAATGTATGATTTGTATGAGCGCCGTGATGAATACATCCAATCACATACATTAATCAAATTGTCGGGCACGAATTCGTCTGCGCGAGGTCGTTGCCCTCGCCCGACTTCAATGATAACGGATGGTTTTTATTTTTGTTGTGATTAAGATTTGTTGAGTTTTTTCTATAGTATAAGAAGACAAACGAGGTGACATAGACCTCCCCATAGAGGTCCTTAGGTCACGTTCACGAGTAATTGTAATGGAGAATCCAAAGCCTGGTAGAAAATGACGAAACAAGGGAGATGAGAAAAATCATGGACTCAAAGATCGAAGAGAGAAAAGTGCTTATCAAAAGTGATAGTCTAATCTACTTTGAATGTTAATTTGAAGGACTCTATACTCCTTTTCATCCTTTAGTATTATATTAGAGGATGAAAAAAATATACTTTGTTGATTTCATAGATATCAGAAGTAAACTTTATATCTCTATGGTTGATTTGAATGGAGTAGAGTATTGACTTTAGGGTAAAAGTGTTCTGTGGTATTGACAGACAAAGAATAAGTTTGACATCGAATCTTGGGCGTCTCTTCTTATTTGTCTTTTCACTTACAGTAAGGAATCTGCAACAACTACTGATGACAAATTAGCATCGTTATTTCTGTCATTTTTTTAAATATTTATTGTTAGTTTTGTTTTTTTTTCTAATAATGAACGGAATTAATTAATAATAGCTTTCCTTGGATATTGCGCTATCTGTCACATACACACAACATATCATGGCAAATATTTAGTTTCTAATATCAATAATAATGTAAACCAGGTGTTAAAATATAGTTTTCGTATATTTACGCGAGTGTTGCTCATGATTGAGATTCTTTCAACGGATTCTATCGCGTTTGACAGAATCCGTTAAAACAATCGTAATCACAGGTGTAAAAAGTTTTATTTCTTTGTTCATGAAAATGTGTATGAAGATTCGTCGGTGTGTTTATATCTATTTTAAATCAACATACATTTTATGTTACGCACACACTGTCCGTCTGTATGTGAAGGATGTACGTAGACAATCTCAAAACAAGTTAACGTATTCAAGATTTAATCAATAATTCAATATCACACTGATTCGTTTCAGACAAGTGCGCTACCATCGGTTCCAAACTCGATGTTAATATTTTAGTCAAGATGTTGCGACTTTCTTGTGAGTTTGGATAATGTTGGTAAAGAAACTTAACAATTAATTGTATTTTTTGACTTAAATATTTGATCATTGATACGAGTGATTGAAGAATGATAATTGATGACTACTTATATTTATCACTCTTCGTGCAGTTTGTAAGTAGCCAGTGCTCCATTAGGATGAACATGGAGCAGAAGGGCATTAGATGTGTATGATAAATGGCGTCGGCAGTCACAGAATGGCTCCCATTTCTTGTTTGACCTTTATGTTATGAGAAACAAACTCTCCGCACATACTGGTTATCCCTTTTTAATTAGAGTTAAAAGTATTTATTCGTATAAACACTAATTAGTGATGACTTTGTTTATGGTTTTGTAATTTATTCATTAGTCTTTTTTTAGGAGCGTTCATTACAAAGATAATGGAAGAAAATTTATGCTTTTTTCAAAAGCTTTATTTTTAGCTTTGTGAAGGAATTAAGGAATGAAGGAACGTGCAATGTGGGTGTAATATAGAAGTACGCCGACTGCGCCAGAAAGAGGAAAATGTTTTTTTAAACGTAATATACGAACCTTTGTGTGACGTACCTACGTGTTTATTTCTATATTCCCTGTTGCAGCCTAAACCGTTTAATTTTTTTTTCACAAATGACGAGTTAACCTCACATCAATTGAAAAAAGTCAGTCAGTTTTTACTTCAGTTTTGGATATCTCTGTACATCAAGTATGAGTACAGAAATAACCAAATAAAAAAATGTTCAAAATAAACTAAAATTAACAATTTTTGTGTGAAATTTTTTAAAGACATACTTTTACTTTTTTACGTTTAATTAATTGTATGAAATAAACTTAAGAATTTTTTCTACAGCTTAGGTGAGATTAAAATCTCAAGATATTTCTCGCCGCGACACGAAATATTTTACTTTTTAACGAAATGAAATATAAGTAAGAGGTAGTGGCACACTGCATGCTTGCATGCTGGCGGGGCCGGCACGACCGGGGATACCTCCCCGCTGCTCGCTTACACGAGACCGGCGTAAAGTGACTGCTGTGCTGTCGTGTATCGTGCGGTGTGTAATTAACCGGTGGAACATGGATCTGGGAGGGGAAAGGAGGGTAGCGCATCTGTATAGCTTCTATGCGAATGTCTATGAGCGTCGATAGTAGTGAAAATGGCTCCGACTGCTCGTTTGCCACCCATAGCATGACAAAATCTTTTAAATAAGAAAATCTTGCTCCGATGTGAAGCCGCCGGCACAGTTAGTGTATGTTTATCCAGTTCCGATTAGCAGAATTAAAACACGTCAATATTTGTTTGGAGATTTATTCTACAATCAACATTTATAACTGACTCACTCGACACACCACTCGTGGCGCTACTATCGGTCTCAAACTCGATTCGTATTATCGCAAATATTTTCTTATAGACACAGTCTTTGCAATTGCTGCATTGCATCCATAATAGTCGAATAGGACCGGTCTATATTACAGTCTTGTCTTGTCAGGGATAGATTTGAACTGGCGATAGATGTAATTGTTGACGTTTAAAAGTAATTTCTATAATTTTGAATATAAACATTTTCAGTTTCATTTTCATTTTTAAAAAATATCTTTTTTACTAAATGCTGTTGCGTTGTAAAGTTTATAAGCGTTTTTTTTCCTTAAAGCGCTGCCTGTTTCGCCCACTATCTAATAACAAAAACTCGTGGCTATCTTGTGGTTTAATAGTAAGCATGTTCAGCAACAAATTGAATCGATCGTAGATGAAAATTGTTATTGATAATCAATATCTAATGACAGATTAATAATAGAAACAGATGCAAAATGTAAAGGATTCTTACATAAGTAGAGCTATCTAATCCACCGCGTTACAAGTCGTATAAAAAACTCGCAAAACCTTAAACTCGAAGTATATAATTGAATCGAGTTCCAGCGGTAGCGTTTGGAGTGACTGCGGATCATCCGAGTGTATTTTCAGTGATATTGCAAGTACGCCCGAACTACGTAAACGCCGTCGAGTCTGCCAGCCGAACGCGTGCTCTTGCTAGTGTGTATTAGCAAAGATTAACTTGCCAGAGCCGCAAATGGGTAAAATACTATTAACATTATATGAAAGTTTGTATGTATGTTTATTACGTCCCATAGAAAGGCTACTAAACAGATTTGAATAAAATTTTGAACGGATATAGGTAAATATATATTGATCCCAAAAAATAACGAAAAAGTGAATTGACTGATTCTCTTCGGATAGATTTTGATTTGATGAATCAGTTAAGCTAGTAATGTAAATAAATTGATATTGGGTATTTCTTATACAAAATGTAAGGCTAATTACATTTTTAATTAATTATATAATTTATATTATTGTCATTGCTAAAGACACAAAGGTTTATTACACTAAAGATATTAGATGATAGGTGGCTAACAAAACAATAGAAGACTAACCAACGACATATAAATTTTATAATTTTAGACCTTAAATTATATTGAATATTATTAATTCGTTCATAATTATGAAGATTTTTTATTCAACATTTTTACGTTACCACAATTTTATAAAAATGCCGTGAATTCGTTATTCAAATATTTGCAGGATGTCATTCGTGACGATAAGATTTAAAAATAGGCATATAACATGAAAATGTACACGAAAATGTCGCTTCTACATTCCCAATCCATGGCCGTGGGCAAGTAAAGTTCTGCGCATGTGTGCGTAACGCCATAACCCGCGGATTCTAACCTAAATTCGAATTTCGAGCTTCGCTTTCCACGGACGCGCCCGGCCAGTGTTATTTTAAAAATAAAACATTTCTTTTCAGCCAGCACGCTCGTTCGTTTAAGGTCGATACTATTTTTTAATGTGAAGTGAATAATTGTTTTCATGTTTCGCGCGTTGTAAGGATAATGTTTAAAAATAAACCCCGAAGCGCAGATGGAAAGCTTGTCGTATTTCGGTGACAAATAACCACGGCTGAATAGTTTTGGCGGTTTTTTACTGTGATATTGTATCAGTGGTGCGTGATTTGGATTGCGTTTTTAATCTGTGAGTATTTGCTTGCGAAATTGTTCTTATTTTAAAATATAATTATTATAATTTTAAAAAGTTTAAATATAGATTTCGAATGATAATTCAAGGCGCTGGCGTGGAGTAGTTTACAATGATAGAAAAATGGCTTGACTCACATCTGGCGTTCGGGAATAGAATAAAATAGGCAGTATCAATGTGATACAGATCTTGAGGTCATCATCATCATCATTCTGTCAAGCTTGAGTCATTGCAGTTGCAGCTGATACGGGTACCTCTCACATGACGAAAAACGACGTTTCATCGGATTTCGTGCGTGGATTTTCGGTGGCCCGTTGGGTTGGATCAAGGAATTGAAATACGTGTACAGCTCTAATCGGATGTTTATGGGCGGCGGTAGACTTGGACTGCTCGTTAGACTCTTTATACTACAAAAAATGAACATATCTTTTTACCTCCAATCGCATCTGTTCAGGCATTTTAATCTGCTATACGTATAACAAAGAAACTTTTTTTTTCGAGATACAAATAATTTTCATTTTATTCCGAATTATAAACTACATCATACATACAATCTTTCGCATTTATATCAGTAGGTTTATCATCATTGTTCCTCTCCTTCCTCTGCAACAAATATCTTCATCCAAAAACAGTAATAGTTATACCTAAGAATATGGCGGAAACTGTTTCATAGTATGATATATCTAATGATGTTATTGTCTTATGTTTACGTGAATTTTTATCGTAGTTTTTATCGTAGTTTATTTAATTATTACACATACAAACATAGGGCTTGTAAAATAATTTAAAAAACCGCGACAAAATATATTAAAGTTGTTTAATACAACTATTTTGTATATTCTAGAAAATAAAGCTCTTCTTTTTTCTAAGACACATAGTTCATACCATATAAATTGATAACATCAGAGGGATGAAATCCCATAAGTAGGATACAGTTAGTAGTAATAAGTATAATAGTCGTAATAATAAGTAGGAGCAGTAATAACTAAGAAAAGAAGAAGGACAAAGTCAAAGTCGGAGTCAAAGTCAAAGTCACGTATACAAATAAGTAAAAATGAAAACAAGATTCGGTAGTAGACGCTTCTAAAGTCAGGATCCATTGGGAGATGTTTGTCTTAACTTTAAAAGGTTCGGTTTAAAAGGTGTAGGAAGAATGGCAGAAGCTTAATTACACCCAGTAGATGTACAGTGCGAATGTGGAGGGATGATGTGGCATCTGATTAGTCTTTTTTTTTCGGAAACGAAAGGAAAATAGTCTTGTACCTTTTTCTATCAGTATTTTCTATTGGTAACTGAACTTTGCCCACTTTGAATCATTATAAACACTCGTAGAAGAAGTATCCAACTCCTATATAAATACTTAACGGTCATTTTAACTGCAAAATTTACGCACTGAACGATTTTAAAATACCTTATCAATAATACCCCCAGGGCATAAAGGTTGCCTCTAATTTTAATCTAATTTGAATATTGATTATCTTTCGTCGACACTCATAAATATCGACCCACGCGTCTATACGGTGAGCTGCCTCAAAGGAACATACGTACATACATACAGCTAAACACATAACCCTTCACGACCTTGAGCAGTCGGATGAATAATTACAACACGTGTTATAGTCGTCAGATTAATTATTCAGCTTTTGGTAAATTGAATAATATTGACCATTAGGGCAAATGAAATTGAAATTTTGATTGAGAGTTTTTCACAAAAAGGGGCGTTCATAAAATTTCAATAAAATCATATAGATTACTTACAGACATCAGAATCTGAATATGTTACGGTAAAACTCTCGAATCTCACATGGTAGGAGATTTAGTGGTCGATGTCGCCCTTCCAACGCACTCGGTAAAAGCATATTACTTTTACCAGCTACGACAACTAGTAAAAGCCGCGCAGCGGCTACTGTTTTTTTTTTATAACATAAGAGGGCAAACGAGCAGTTGGTTCCCTCTCTCCCCCCCACGACTACTTACAGCACCAAACACACTTAAGTAGTTTGTCCTATAAAAATGCCACCTACAGTGTGGACACGGTCAACTAACTTCCAGTCTCTCCTATGGATGTCTCCTATAAATTCTATCTTGGACTCTGTCTCCTACGTAACAAGGTCCACATTGCGTCTATTATCCTAGGGGTGGCAATTTCAAAATATGTAAATGGGCCATATTTTTTGTGTTTATGTTCTAGTCCCATTTGGTATCAAAGTGTGCGTGACGTATTTATATGTGTGTGTATGGTTGATAGCTTTATATGACCTAGCTGCGCCCCGCCGTTTCACCCGCGTAAATTTCGATCCCGTGGCAAATAGAAAATCATTCCATGGCATTCCACAGGAACATTTTTTCGAGATAAAAACTATCCTGTGTTATTCCAAGTCTATGTGTTAAATATCATGAAAATCGGTTCAGCAGTTTTTGCGTGAAAGAGAAACAAACAAACATACAAACTTTCGCATTTATAATATTAGTAGGATAGTCGCTCTTAAACGATTTGTATTAGCCAGTGCCGTGTAGCATTATTGGTGATAAGGCCGGCACGGCCGGAGAAGTATCTCGCCCACGATTGTGCACCGAAATGATGGTGTATTTGTAGAGTGGACGAGGGCAACATAACTGCATTGCAATTAAGGTTAATTAGACTAT
Source organism: Calycopis cecrops (assembly GCA_001625245.1). NCBI lineage: Eukaryota > Metazoa > Arthropoda > Insecta > Lepidoptera > Lycaenidae > Calycopis > Calycopis cecrops. The sequence goes on from LUGF01009774.1 coordinate 8,745, forward strand.
AGACGTCGGTAGTCGATTCTTTGACGTCTCGTTAACCCCCTTCTATCTTCTGTCTGTACATTGAATATATCGACGAAAAACTAATTGGGGGCGATGTTAAAACAGTGTTAGAACAATTCAATTTTTTAAAAATTTTTTGTCTGTCTCTAGTCTGTTTGTCCGGGCTAATCTCCGAAACTACTGGATGGATTCGTATAAAACTTTTTGTGGTGTATAGACACTAAGCCAACATCAAATATACTTTTACCGCGGTAAATTCGCTTATTCCTACTAATCTATTATCTCTTGTATTTTATTACATTAAAAATATAACACCATTTGTATGATAAAATTGATATAATTTCTTATTTGAATCGCAGCCGAAAGTAATCCAAAGGAAATATACATGAACAATTAGTTTAAATTTTTACCCACTATTTTCAATATAGTTTATTCATGTACAAGCTGCTTCCCTCATTTTTACCCGCTAAGTTAAAATCCCGTGAAAATATCGAGATAATATTATGTAGCCTTAAAGAAGACCCGATAAAAATGGAGGTTCTCAATTCTTCCGGATGAAAGGTTCACAGCTCCTCCCCCGTAGGTGGTAGAGTGATAATATGCCTAAATGTTGACCCGACCTGTTAGTAATATTCATGCGAAATTTGAAGTAAATCCATGCAGTACTTTTTGAGTTCAGCCCGTACATACCTACAGACAAACAGATAAACAGACAAAAATTCTAAAAAATATTTTTTTGGCGATATCGATTGTAGATCACGCCCCAAGTATTCATAAAAAATATTCTATGTACAGTTCTGATTTTCTTATGATTTTATTATATGTAGTATTCACGATAATCCGATGGCCATTTGAATAGCTTCTAGCAAGTAAGGATCCTAAATATATCTAAATGTATCAAATTAGGAAGCAAGTCTAGTTTTTCACAAGCAGAATGATTTAGCATCCTATTTAGGATGACTAAACTTAGCCAAGTGTGAATAATACATCTCCAAATAACAAGAGGAAATGCCATGCTGCATGTATGCATGCAGCCGAATTGGGCTGGTACGAGCTCTCGCTTACACGAGGCCGGCTTAAAGTGACAGCTGTGCTGTCGCGTTTCGTGCGGTGTAACCTGTAAGTAGCTGGAACGCACCTGTATAGACTCCATGCCTACGTCTAAGGGCGTCAGTAGTCATGAAATTAGCTACGATTGCTCGTTTGCCCCCCTATACTATAATATATAATGTAAGAGGTACTATAATATATAATGTAAGAGGTAGTGCCACGTGTAAGAGGTAGTGCCACACTGCATGCTTGCATGCAGCCGAATTGGGCCGGCATGACCGGGGAGGTACCTCTCGCTTACACGAGACCGGCGTGAAGTGACAGCTGTGCTGTCGCGTTTCGTGCGGTGTGTAAGTAGCCGGTGGCCCATGTAGGTGGGAGGAGAAAGGAGGGCAGCGCATCTGTATAGCCTCTATAGTCTATGCGGATGTCTATGGGCGTCGGTAGTCACGAAAATGGCTCCGACTGCTCGTTTGCCCGCCTATATCATAAAAAAAAAAAAAATATTTTTTTTCCCATGGAGATAGGCATCACGCAGGTGTCACTGCGGGTCAAAGCTAGTTATTTATATCACTTCCTGCCAACATTAAAAAACTTGGCGACGACGTGAGTGACGTGTCGTTCCAAAGTTGTTTGAAATGTGATGTTGGGAGTTAGATTTCATGAAGTTACTCCGTTTTACCTTTTACCGTATTTAAAATAGTGTCTGAGTGTTGTTAATTTTCCTTTTACTGATCTATCTATCTATGAAGGAGATATGGTTACCCACGACACAGAATCATAGTGGTACCCCTGCAACTTATAGGATAAATAAAATTTGTATCCTTATTTTTTTTATTTTTTGGTATTTTTTTTATCTATTCTTCTATCGAATCTTTCGCCACCTGGCAGGAGTCGCAAGAGTCGAAACTGAATGTGATTCAAAGTGACAGAGCACGCGTAGATCACATAACGAACGCTAGAGATGCTACTAATAATAACGTCGGTCTAGTCGGATTCCTACTTCATCATCCATTTCTTTACAAACAAGTCAACTGTTCTGTCCACATGATAGAAACACAAGGGGAAGGAAAGGTGGCTTAATGTGGTCTCCGTGGTCCTGATCTTGGTCCTGATCATCAGTGATGACCTCGAATCCGGGACCTCACTGCGGTTGAGCTATAGCACTAGTAACTATAAAGAAATAACTTTACAGGGTTATTTTTTGGTTACTAGCCAAATTTTAAAATATGGAAGTAAAAGTCAATCCAAGAGTCTGTTTTAAATTTTATAGTCTAATTTTTATATTTTGTTAAATTAACCTCGATTTGAAATGGTTCGTAAAAATACATACGCTATATCTTTCGCAACCGAAGAGTGCAACGACCTCAAACGACTGATTGTGTTTCGCATCCACTTTAATTGTAACTGTTTGTATCTTTATTTTAAATAGATTTACATATTGCATGCATTGAGTTATATGTACTACGTAGTAATAATAACTCAATGATTGCATGATTAGATTAACTGCCCCTTTGATTATATACACGTCTAGATGGAGCATTTCAAATAAACATCGCAAAGAAAACGTCTCATTTTTCGCTCAATGTGTGAGTGACAGTTATGTACAGATTGTTTTAAAACCGTCAATGTGTGCGTGTAAAGGGATACCAACAGCATAAAAGAATACCCTTAATTTTGTTACTAAATCAGGAGGAACTAACAGCAAACAATAAAATACGAATATACATATGAATATATGGTCTATATAGATTTTTTTAAAGAATGTATGCTAATTATTATTAAAAATAAATTATGATTTTTTAAATTTTTTTTTATCAATGAGAGAGAGAGCTTATTATTGTTATCAATGAGAGGATTTCCGAAGGTAGTTTTAGTTTTATAGATCGCTACCTATATAAGTATTAGAATTTTTTTACTTGATAATAAGACTCCAAATATACTTTATGAATCAGTTTTAATTATTTACAGTCAGTGTTACATAATATAAAATATACTTAAGTTTACGCGAATGTTGCACATTATAATAAAGCTATTTAAACGGCTTCACGGATCATCCTTGGATGGAATCGGTGTTATTTAGCGAGGATTTGTGCTTTATCAAATCTTATATCTGACGACTAGGCTTGCTCAGTGGTGCAGGGCTCGGATAAGCGGAATATATTGCGCCAGGGGTCGCGGGTTCGTATCCCGCCTGGGTCATTGATGTTTATCTATGTATTATATGTATTTTTCAGTAATAAAAATCTTAAATATATAAAACTTCTTCAATTTATAAAATATATTTCCGTTGTCTAGTACCTGTAACATAAGTCCTTACGGTACTTAGCACGGGGGGTAGAATAACGTAGTGTGTAAACTCCACTCCTATGCAGTATTGGGCAAAATGTAATCTAACTACCGATTACTAACTACGACTACATAAAGTAGTTAGTAATCATAACTACAAACTACATAAAAAAATCAAAATTTGTAGTTAAAAATTTTGACTACTAACTACAAATGGTAGTTGCAATCACGATTACTTGATTACTTTTTTAAACTATAGATTTAAAATGATGTTGCGTCACAACGACTATCACGCGTGTTTCGACTTGTCGTTTGGTAGGTAGTCTAGGTACTAGGTAGTTAGAGCATCACGTTGCGTTGTAGTGGTGTTACACGCGTGTGTCAAAGGTTGAAAACCTTTTTCAAAGCAGCTATTGCAAAAGAAGTTTCGGAAAATTCTGAATTCGTTGCAACAGTAAATAAACAAAACAAAGAGGATTTTTTTCAATTTGATAGTTCTTCTTCAGATTCTGAGGAAGATGTATGTCGAGTCCAGAGGTCAAAAGCAGATCTGATCGTGTCTTGTTATTTATCAGATATGGATCGAGAACTAAATTGTCTTCATAGATATCCAGAAGTGAAAAAAATATTCATAAAATATAATACTCCATTACCTTCTTCGGCACCAGTGGAAAGACTGTTTTCATACGCAACTATGATAAACCATCCCAAATCCCACAGGCTGTCGGATGAAATGTTCGAAAATCGTGTAGTACTAAAAGCTAATTTAAATAACTAACCCAATTAACCTTTTTTGTTTATATATTTGATTCCCAATAATTTGAATTAAGTTGATGTTTGCCGACTAATTTTATGTTTTTTAATTACATGACAATAAAAATTTATAAAGATCTGATAAGTATAGGTACATACTTATTATATACGACTTTAATCCTTGTATTTGATTATTCATGAAAATAAACATTCCTATGTTGTGTGCAATAAACAAATTTATTTTATGCAGCCATATTCCAAATCATATATTACACATTATATATTTATTTAATTGCAAAATATAAGTTCATAAAACTTAAGTAATCAGTAGTTATAACTACTAGATTGCAGCAATCAAATTAACAACTACATAATGTAGTTCGATTACTATAGTTAAGTTACATGTAATCATAACTACATGTAGTTAACTACATGTAGTTAACTACTTTTAATCGTAATTAGTAACCAGATTAGAAAATTGTAGTTAACTACGCCCTACACTGCTCCTATGTATTTAAAAAACTTCCCTTTAGTTTTGGAAAATTACCCTACTTTTCTAGTGACAACACCGTACCACTAGTAAATTGTGAAATTAATATTCGTATTTTCTTAACAATACTTACGTAAATTTAAAAACTAACCGGTGAAATAAGATCTTCTATTTGTTATCAGATTTTCCTGCATGGTAATGACACAGTTGAACAGAACAAACCGGCATATTTCTTTTTTTATTGAGAGCTCAGAATCGCGTTACGGTCTAGATGACACTGACTTAAGCGAAGAGCGTCTCTACTAGATCTAGTAGAGACGTTTTACGGCGCTTTCAGGTGGTTGATGCGGTATCTAGACGTGTATATAATCAAAGAACTGCCCATATCAATTGTTTTATGGTAACTAATTAATTTGAGTAAAACAAGAGATAAAAAATTTCCATTCATAATCTGGCGAACTTATAACAATTTTATTAGATTATTTATTTCTTTAGGTTACAATAATATAGACTTTCCTAAAATTCATAAAAATATTTGAAATCGACTTTTTCAAGGTCCCGGTTGCCGGCATCGCTTCAAGGTTAGGGAAACTGCCGCTGGAGTAGCGTGCCCATGGGTTATGTTTATAGTTTATGATAAATATATTTTTTTTTTTCATAAATCGAGTGTATTACCTATTCTGAACAGAATCTGAAAATTTGGCCGTACATTAATAAATAACCCTGTCTAATATGGTATATCTATAAAATCCTATTAATATTGTAAACACGAAAGTTTGTACAAATGTTTGTTATTCTTTCATTGTGAGATTATAATCTAAAATATACATTAAACCAATTTTTATGCCGGTGAAAATTAATTTTATGCAAGTCTCAGGGCGCTGTTACGTTTACGTTATATGATCTTTAAAGTGGTGGCTTGAGGAAAACTGTCAGACACATTTTCCCGCGTAGCTTCTACATCTACACGTCAAACGCGCGTCATGAACTTGCCATTTCAGCGCGCCATATTTATTTTCATGAAGATTACAAACTTGGAAGACAATGACTCAGATACACATATAGTTTCAAGTATTTACTTCTTCATTTTAGGGTAGTGTTTTTTGATATAATATAATAAATTAGGCCTAAAATGTTAAAAATAATGAGTGTGAAAAAAATTCACGTAGTTTTGAAAATTGCTTAAAATGGACCACCTCAATTTTTTTTAAATTTCAGTATTCATAAAGCTTTAAGTACATACAAAATATATTGCATGAAAATATTATGTTAAGTAAAATACAACATTTCTATGTAAAGTAAAAAAAATCCTTTTTTTAATCAATTTAGAATTTTGTACACAATTTATTTTTAATAAACGCAGTCAAAGTCACTAACCACTAACAAAAATGCAAAACAGCATTTGCGTAAAAGCATTCCTAAGCGCAGAGAAATGCGAGTACTAAAGAGTTTGCATTTAGTTATTATAATCAACTTTGCACAAATACCTCTTGACGTTATTAAAAAAAACGAACTTTAAATTAAATGGAAAGCAGTAAGAGGTAGCGCCATGCTGGATTGGGCCGGCACGACTGGAGAGGTACCTCTCGAGTACACGATACCGGCGTAAAGTGAGAGCTGAGATGTCGTGTTTTGTTCTGTGTAGAATTATACGGTGGCCCAGGAAGGAAGGAGGGGAATGCATTTGTATAACCACTATGCGGATGTCTATGGACGTCGGTGGTCATTATACTGGCTAAGACTGCTCGTTTGCGCCCCTATACCATAAAAATATCCGAATCTCGAGGAAGAAGCTGAGGCGAACAGTGTCTTATCTCTAACTAAAAGCCCAACACACCACACCACTTATCTTCTAGTAGGTTATTTTTAGTGGCATGGGGAAACCTCGACGCACTGCCACAGTATCAATGGGAATAAGTGATCGTGTGGCAGCCGTATATTCAATGCAAGAGTGACATAATGAGCATGGAAACCGTGCTGATACTACCACCGATGGTGGGTTCCTGTTCTGTTAGTAATAGGGAAGTTTTTAGAAGGTTGGAGTAGTCTAAGATTAAACCAAAAGCTGTATATGGTAGCATGAAGATTAAAAACCATTTAAACAATTTATTAATTTCCACAAAAAATTGGAAAACTCACATTTTCGGGCGTATAATACAAAAAACCATATAGGTATGATTTTTCTATGAAAAACCTAACCTAAACCCCCTTATTAATAAACATAGAATAGCTTTATTCAAGCATTAATCTGGTAATAAACTGACATCTGTCAAATACTATACTTTTGATGTGTTTTTTTAAGGAATTTGACAGATGTCAGTTTATTACTATAGTTTGTGCGCTGTAGCATGGTGCGGATG
>LUGF01009784.1:10084-23441 GCA_001625245.1 Calycopis cecrops
CACAAACATCCACATAGAGGCTATACAGATGCGCTGCCCTCTTTTCTCCTCCCACCTCCATGGGCCACCGGCTACTTACACACCGCACGAAACGCGACAGCGTAGCTGTCACTTTACGCCGGTCTCGTGTAAGCGAGAGGTACCTCCCCGGTCGTGCCAGCCCAATTCGACTGCATGCAAGTATGCAGTGTGGCACTACCTCTTACTAAGCTTATTATTCTTATTAGGCTTGTAGAAAAAATATCGATATATCAAACTTTTTGGGCGATATTTTTTCTAACGATATGTCGAAATATCGACATAAAATATCTAATATCGAAATTGTACCAAAAACGAATTTTTTTTTCTGGTACCTAACCTGTAACCTACCCTAGAATTTACCTTTTTAGGGTTCCGTATCTCTAAGAGAAAAAACGGAACCCTTATAGGATCGCTTTGTTGTCCGTCTGTCTGTACGTCTGTCAAGACCTTTTTCTCTAAAACGCGTAAAGAGATTAAGCTGAATTTTTTGTCAAATATGGAGGTCAGTTACGTCTTGATGCCTTGAAAAAAACACACTTATAAGTTAACGCAATAAAAAGTTATAGCCAATTATGCACAAATTTTGTATGAAAACGTACTTTGTTGAAAACCAAAAACCTATCGGGTACTTCCCGTTGACCTGGAGTTGTGAAATTTGGCAAGAAGTAAGAACTTATAGCACATATATAGGAACAAATCTGAAAACTAGTAAATTATATGTAGATCATTGGAAAAATCATTATCAACTTAAAACTGTAATTCGTTGCCTACTAAATGTGTGTGAGCAACCGTTTATATAAGTTTGTTAACTTAAACGGCAGGCGTAAGGTTACAATAATTGAAAACCATGCATTACGTTTGGATTACGAAGCCCTCGGTGTGCGAGTCGGACTCGCACTTGGCCGGTTTTTTTTAGTTTGGCCTCTCCTCCGAAATAACTTATTTATAAAACATGGCCGTGGGTTACCGACCGCTATATCGTACCGATATGTTTAGTGTGTGAATGGGTACATGAACGGTCATTAGGCACACATACATAAACCAGGTCATTTATATTATGTTATACGCGATACATCACAGATGGAACGGGTCGACATACACCCATCTATGCTCAACGCCCTCTGGGGCTGTACTAAATATATATAAGCTATCTTAGGCATCTAGGTGACATACGTCACTGTCACGTAACTCGATATATCGATAAATCGACGTTTTGAAATAAAAATATTGATACCGATATTTAATTTTCAAAAATATCGATATATCGATACTTTATTGCCAATCCTACATCCCTACTTCTTAAATTCAGAATGTAAAGCCGTTGTATTAATTAGCCATTCATTATTTTGAGTAATACTGAAATATTCTGGCACATTCTATTCCGCGTTACTTATATTCTGCATGTAAAGCCGTATTTAACTGAAGAGTAAGGGTAGCAAAGACTGCGCGAGCGGAAGGAAAGCGTCGCTAATTACGCGACGCCCGAAGCGCAGCCTGCATCCTACTGCGAGGGATCCGAGCAGCCTCTTTACAACTTACTACTGTAGCGTGTGTCATTCGCAGCGTTTTCTTTGTATTTGTTTATAAAAAAGTCTACGTAAAATTTGTTGATCCTTAAAATAAATGGTATTTAATTCATTTTCTGCCGACGCCTGGTCTCCAGAATATGACCTCAAAGTTTTATAACAATTTGATCATAACGTAAAGTTTTATAGCTTTAATAGAAAACAGAAGCAAACATACTTTGATTCTTATTTCATTTGATAAAGATGTGATAGTCTCTCATGGTGGTGTACACCACCACACATCATATCTTTTTAGATATGACATTTTATTTCATAACAATGTCCTTCTTTTCCTAAGGGCCTTTCCCAACAAATCACTGCATCAATTAATTGCATTTTAGCAGTTCGGAGAGACTTCACATCACATTTCATTTCATTGAGATAGTAACCAAATCTATTTATAGAAATAGACGCATCAGGAGTTACTTAGCAGATTATTTAATGATATAAAGAAAGGATATAAAGCATGTTTGTATGATACTATCGGAGCTATTACGCCCTTAAACATATACGACTTAAATTTTGGTAGCTCAAATCGATTCAAGAAATTATACTTTTCCGACGAATGTTTTCCACACCAATTACTTTTCGCCTGAATCCGTTCTGATTTATCGCCTTTAATTAAAGTCACTAATTTATTTGTGTTTTAGACCATCTCCAAATTTTCAAGTGTATAAAGGGACACCAGACGTCTTCATGGACTACCGCAGTTACACACCGCACAAAACGCGACAGCACAGCTGTCACTTTACGCCGGTATCGCGTAAGCTACAAGTACCTCCCCGGTCTCCCCGACGCAATTCGGCTATATACATGCATGCCTCTTAATATACTTTGATTACAAATACTTTTTTCTATCTATATACACTATAGGAGTCATTATGTCCTTAAACATAATTATACAAAATAAATCTAATAATTACTCTCTCGTCTTAACCAGATTCCACTTGAGATTCAAGAAATTAGTACACCTACTTTTCCCACAATTACTTATTTTCCACACCAATTACTCTTCCCCTGCATCAGACTTATCGCCTTTAATTAAAGCTTGTATATTAGTATTTTTGGACCATTTGTAAATTTTGAAATACAAAGGGCCATTTATGATATTGACACTAACGGTCTCTAACGGTAGTTATTCCGTGCTTGAACGTTTTACTGGGACACCGACTACTCACAAACCACACGAAACGCGCCAAAGCTGTCACTTTACGCCGGCATTTGAGCGAGAGGTACCTCCCCGGTCGCGCTGGCCCAATTCCGCTGTAAGCACTACTTCTTACTATAACTCTCGTAGCAAATTAGTACACCCACACTTTTACCCGCAGACCTTTCCACACCAATTACTCTTCCCTTGCATCAGATTTATCGCCTTTAATTAAAGCTTATATATTTGTATTTTTGGACCATTTGCAAATTTTGAAGTACAAAGAGGTTATAAAAGCGCGCCGAGACGCCGCGGGGCGGGCCATTCATAATATTGTAATAACGGTTTCTAGCGGCAGTTATTCCGTGCTTAAACGTTTTACTGCGGTCATTATCTACCCGCTGAAAGGATATGCAGGCGATAAATCGTGGAGCCTTACCTTCACGTATAGACTTATCATTGGATCTAACAACCGCGTATTCCGGAAATTATTTATAAGTTGCACTCCACTTATTATCGTGTGCATTTTTACGATACATTTATTTTATAGTTCGCGTATAAATGGTTTTTGATAATATGTATTTGGTACCTACTAACAGTTATTTAATTTTACTTTGATATAACTTGTTATATAATCAAGATGCACTAGACGAAGTATTATCATCGGTACAAAATGATTAGATATATTTTAGAATGTAACTAACTATATTATGTTAGATAATTTATTGTCTAAATACTTTTTCCAAACCGATTTTGTGACAAAAAAAATACTCAAACATATTATTTATCTTTTTAATTTCTTTTCATAAGACCGTTAAATTGTTACCTAAATATCATGGCAGATTTGCAGCTGTTCTCCATAAAGCAATAACAACAAAACATATTAAAAATGTCACTAAAAAATGAGTACATCAATTCTTTATTTAGTTAATCTAAGTTTTGAAATGTAATGTTACATACAGAGTCTCAAAGCAATCCTAATTAATTTAAATTGAAATTCGTATAACGTCATAGTGTTGTTACGTAGTTTATCTGTAAATAACTAATTCCTTTAGATAAACAGTGGATTTGGTTAAATCCTTTACTGGTCCGAAGATCGATTTAGCTTCGCTCGGGCTCCTTGCCTATGATTTCCTGAATCGTTCGCATATTATGTGGTCACTATCGCATCCTAGAAAAACAGGAGTAGCAGTGACCTGACTGCTTAATGGAGCTAGCCACTCTTTCCTTTACCACAAGATATGTTTTACGCGTGGAAAGCTGTCTTAGTACTATTTCAGACCAACCGAACAGACAGGGACCCCTACACACCAGGGGGAGACAGGGGTGCCTACTACAGGATACCCTAGAAAAGGAAGAGCCCTTGAGAAGATACTTTGCCTGAATCAAAAAACAGCAATATAATCCAATTATATAATAAAATAGCAATAATCAAATACCCGGTGTATTTCTAATCGCATTAATTGCCCAATATCAGCGGGTTTATCAGTTTCGCAGATATCTGAGGATATAAAGCGAGCGCGCCTTTCCTTTGGCTATAAAGAGGCAATTTAATCGGGGCTTATCTGCCGGAAGCATTCATTAGATGATTGCGCCGTTACTACCGGACGGGGCTCCCGCTCTCCCCGGTCTCCTCGCTCGTGACAATATTTATATAATAGGTTATTTATTTTTGTGTGCGTCAGAATTTTCGGGTGTGTGTTTTTTATTGCATAAGCATCAACAAAGAACTTCTTTAAGGCAATCCTCTAACGGCTACGACTGGTTTGCAGAGAGTACAGAGTGGCGCACGATCATTACACACTTATTACACAAATACATCTGTTGAAACTTTGACGCCACCTCCCACAGTGGCCGATCAATCTGATCAAGGTGCGTCTTACTTCATCGCTACTTATTTTGAACTACTGAAGAAGACGCGTGCATCCAGAGACTACGTGCATTAAAATCAAATCAGTCAAAGAAGTAACATCAAATACAGACACAGAAAATTCGACTTAAGTCTAAGATGATCATGTATATGTACTTTATATAGACATTTAATCTATACAGAAATATCTACGATAAGTTTGTGCGAAGGTACGTGAGAAGGTGCTGATCCTAAACCAACACGTCAAGTTTCATGAAGGGCGCGAGTAAAAACAAGAACTATTTCTCGCTGGACGTCTGAGTGTAATATTATTACTGATACAATTTCTATTGTATTGAGGAGCAATCAGTAGAGTAAATAAATAAATGTTTATTTCAAAGGCTAACATACGCGGATTATAGACTATGTTTTCTATATTTTTTTACATTGGGATTTTCTTACATATCACTATACACTCAATGAGCCATCCTCACTAAACGCGCAGCATAGCTATCTCAACACGACGCGACGGTAAGATAGCGAAAGATACTACTAGGCCGTGCCAGCCCCATCCGGCTGTAATAGAATATTAATTTTACCTCATTCAAATGAGTGACACTTATAATATTGATAATAAGTATTATAGACTCGACTATTGGAAGACAAACTTGTCAACCAGTGTTCTTTTCAAGCTACTACATATTAACTGTAATGGCTTTTCACCAGTTTCAAACTGTTCGGCATTCCGAAAGCACAGAAATGGAATAATAAAGTGAACCAAAAGTGACACGGTGTTATAAATAGGGAATGAACGATGAGTGACTTTACAAAATGAAGTTATTACCTTCATTTAATTGGCCAACTGTTTTATTCAATTGAGGAATCCATTTTGAATTACTATTTTACCAGACTGCACTAGAAAGAAGGTGATGTACATGTGATTTACATAGAGGAAGTGCCACGCAATATAAGCAAATTCAACTTTCAAATTGTTAAAACGTTGTGTATACATATATATGTACACGCCATCTTTTAGCATGCCAATACATAAATAATTTATTACGTAGGCTTTTTTTAGTTTGCAAGTCTTGATGGACCTCAGGATTTTGATTACTTTGGTTAGATTTGTCAATCTAATTAATAAATATAGCTGGTTTAAATTGATTTTTTGATTGATTGTGTGTACAGGTTCTGTTACAAATTTTCTGAGTATGTTAATTTAATTAACAGATAAAAAAAATAAGATACACTTTTTTAATCATGTTCGATCATAAATTCTATTCTTCGGTTCGGTTCTTTTTGTTTCCATTACTACACGAACTACAATAGTAATATTGTAACCATTAAATATACATTTCATTTATTGAAAATTCAACTAATGATATTAGGATTATATGAAACATATTATCATCGATACCTAATTATATAAATACGTAATAAATTCGTTGCAACAATGCACCCGAATTATCCTCAACAATAAATCAGCCGATAAAATCATATACAACGATAAAAATCTATATTCAAATACAATTGGACTATAAAATAAACTAAACGGGAATAATCCTATTTCATTTCATTAAATGGTAATCAATACGTCTAAAATAGTGGAACAAGGTGTATTCAAAACGGGTGCATGGCGCGGGCCGCGGCGCCGGCAGGTGGCCAGAATTACCGCATTTGTTACACGTTTACACGAAACTGTATCAATATTTCATGTGGATTTACACAAGCTATCGCGTTTGCATTTTGCTGTCCTAAAAATTATATCCCAACGTTTTTTGAGGCGGATTAACGTTTTAATATTTATTTGTTACTTCTATCTTTGATATCAAAAGGTGTGATAGACTTTAGGGATAATAGGACATCTTTAAGGACACATCCTTTCAATATTTTGATCATAACTGAATCGTATTTTATTGGTAAGCATGTTTAACTACAGATTAATAGGTCCAGGATCGAACCAGAAAGTTTTATGAGAATTTTGCAATTTCTAATAATATCCCGGAATTTGGATGTGATGTGATAGTCGATGGTGATGTGAAATATGATGAAGGAGGAGGAATGATCGCATCTGTAATGTGTGGATGTCTATAGGCATCGGTAGTCATGAAAATGGTACCGTTTGCTCGTTTGCCCCCTATACTATAAAAAAGTGTGTGCTTTAGACTACACAGCTGAAGTAAAACTTAATTATTTATTTTCATTACCTATTGTAGTTACAATGACATAACATGTCGTATGATATTTATTCTTAAGTACTAAAAAGTTTCACTTAAATCGAATTGGAATTTTAATTTTTAATGACAACTTCCATTGGCCTCGCCCGATGTGTGATTTTTATAACGCTCTCGCAAGCTTACTCCCCAATACAAGCGCGTGCATACTTCAAAAATAAATATACACTCCCGTATCCCGGAGAGTACGTAAGTCCGTCCTGGGCCGATCTCTCTCCGGTCGTGTAGAAATGCTATCGCAACTCACGTTGGGATAGGAGAATAAGGAAATACAGAATGCGTGATTGCCTTATTTTTTTTTTAAATCAAATTCATTACTCATCGTATTTATGTTTAATTTTTATCTACTAATACAATACAATACGATAAAACTTGTATCCTTTTTTTTATATAGATATTTATATAAATTAAAGTATATAAATAATCTAATTTAAAATATATACATAATCTAATTTGAAGACAAATTTAAAAATACTTATCGATTGTGCTTATATTATAAAATATTTTGACTATAGTTTTATTTATTGTATTGTTTTATATAGTATAGTATTGTATTGATATCTATACTAATATTATAAATGCGAAAATGTGTTTGTTTGTCTTTCTTTCACATCAAATCGGATCAACGGTCGATGTGATATTTGAAAGACTGAAGAGTGCCATCGGCTCGAAATATGTACAAATATTTTTTTTTACCATGTGAGCGCAGCCGCGGATAACAGCTAATATTATTATTCGTATGCTGCTCCGATTTTCCATATCGTTTAAACAATTCGATTCAGTTTATTACTCGGCGACAGAACCTTAGTGAAAATAAAGATTCGTCACATGTATAATGGCTACATCGAATAAAGTATTCATAGGAAGACTGTCGCCTCCTATCACCCTAGTGGAATCGTGTTTTGGCAAGTTCTTTTGACGAACGTCAAGACTTACGGGCGCAGAATGTTAATGAAAAGGACATACAATATGAATGTGAAGAAAGGAAGGGCGTTTTAGGGTTCCATACGTAGTCATAGTGGATTGGAGTTCAGTGTTATTTTTATAGTATTTCAAATGAGCAATCGAAGCCTTGTTGCGAGTACCACCCATAAACATCCACATAGTTTTATGCGACGAGTTGCCAATTAACAAATTCTTAATGTTATATGCAGTATACACGTACGAGTGCACACACACACTTAAATATCTTCCAAATCCACTAATTACTGCATTCTGAATACTTGAATTTGGTTCTAACAGTGTCTAACCTAAAATCCAACAACAGCAAACCAAGTGTTCACTTGTCTAAGATTGAAGACTCTCAGAGTTAAAACTTAAAACTTGGACCGCTACGTAATTGAATTCGAGGAGAGCGCTTAAACCAGCATATTTTATTCCCTTATAATCGTAGTCAATTTAAAAGCCCGCTTCAAAAGTACTTGTAGTCATTCCCTCTATTAGTTGGATGCCTAGAGTATTATTTCAAAGCGACTGCAGCGCTGAATCCTCACAATGACAACTCACTCAAACGTGAACACGAACTATTTCCATAAGAAAGGCATTGCAAAAGTTTTTCAATTTTCAAGTGACGCAGGTATGATGGAACTTTGGCTTCGGACGCACCGTCGTTGCGGTTTCGTTCTATCTCTAAATTATTTTTATTTATTTCGTATATCCCATTGAATACACATTTACTTTTTATAGTATGTAATACTCGATATTTATATTAATCTAAACTACGATATCTATTTTAGTCGAAATATGCTTAGTCACGTAATTGAATTGAAAGCATTGTTTCACTATAAAGTAGATAAAGCGTTTTCAGGTAGGTACTGTGAGATGGAATCATTGACTTGGAAATAAAGTAGTAAGAGAAAGAGTATAGAAGAAAGATATATAAATGTTATCAATCACTCAAGAGCCTTATTAAGCTCTACCGACAGCACTATCATATCACTCATAATAAATGACAAGAAAAAAATTCTGATAGATCTCACAAAAGGATAGTTTAAAAGAGAAAACGTTGAGAGCTAATCTTGGAGAGGTGAGTCTTCCTCAACTGAGACATAAGTAACTTAAACGAACGCGTAATAAATGTCTACCTCGAATTTCAGACAATCACAGAGGACAATAAGACGATGAATTGTATTATCTCAGATCTCCTTGTTTCTAGGTAACAAGGATGTACTCTCTAGGCTTCCGTGATGTAATTATTTCGGCTAGACTGCCTCACAGTCTAGTAGTAAGCGTATTGACCTACAGAGGTGCGATCCCGGTTTCGAATCCCGGTTCGGGAAAAAAAAATTTAGATTTTTCAATTTCTTATAACAGTCCGGAGTCAGAAAGTTGTCGGTGTTACACCCCCGTGCCTCGAAGAACACGTGAAGCCGTCGGTCCTGCGCCACATTCGTATAGTTTTAAAGATACAAACTGCATTGTTGTTATTGATTCATTTTACCATTCATGACTACTCATCATAATTAGTTTTTTTTTATAAGTATGTTTTAATTTAATTAGGCTAAAAAAATTTAAAATAAATAATTAGCTTCAATTGAATGGAAAATGAACGAAATGTATAAATATAAATAGGTATGTTTGTTACCTGTTAAGTATATTCTTACTTATTTCCGTTTTACAAAATGGAAACGTGTGTTTCTTAACTTATAAGAACTTGTAAGAACATTTACAAAACGCCAGAAAATGATTAATTGTAGGCAGCGAGAAATTGTACACTTTGTCGTATAAATTATTTGCAATAAACCCAAAAATGCATTTATTTAATCTAAGATAACATTTGCACCATCAAACAAACATTCGAATTCCGTGGAATTTTATGAAAGCGTAACATATTCCCCGCTCCGTCGTTAGTGTATCAAGACCGAGGGCAGGACATTATGCAGCCCCACGCGGCGGATCACGGGGATTGTTTCCTAAAACAGGATCGAGTGGCAACAGTGCCTGAATTAAGCGAGAAACACATTCGAGCACTCCCCGTAATCGGGGTAAATCGTGTCGCACCAGACCTATTTTATTTTTTTAATGGTTAGAATAATATTTGGAAATACTTAGTTGTAATTTAAAGATTTAATTGAATTAAAAAGGAACGAATCATTTAAAAATAAATATGATTGTTACATATCAATGTAATTTACACTCAGTATATCTTATTTTTTTGTAACCATAAAAATATTAAATAAATCTTCCATGCACTTTGTCATGATCGTTCGTGATTAGTGGACATTATATTAATGTGTGCTAAACTGAGTTCAAACTTTTTTTATTACTACATTGGTAACTAAAATCAAGTTGGAAAACCAAAGATCCAAGTGAAATCTATGTTATTGCATAGATACGTAAATATTTACATGAATACACTCAAAAAACATTACCTTTTTTTGCGCTATCATTTACCGCTTTTTGTACACTGCTTTAAGTAAGTGTTCTCTTAATCGTACTTATAATGATAACACGTAAGATTTACATCAGCTAACTATAAAAGTACAATCAATCTTCCAGTGGCTAGAAAACGGAAATTTTAGAATACTTTGATTTGACGATAGCTTTTTATTACTTGACCACAGCTAGATGTTTTACTATTAACCTTTCTCTGACTCAAGAATAGTTTTTGAACCCAACTAACAACCAAATAACCAATCTGTGAAAATCGATTTTCACTACAGCAGAATGGATAGCAATTTTTTACAGTTTACTTAATAAGACCCACGCTATGAAAAAAATATGATGAGTAAAATCGTTTGAAACATAACAACACTGAGCGTGACGCTTTACCGCGCTTACATCGCTTGCGTCAATTCAGAGTTGTGTACGCTTTTAAAGACATCGCCGGATTAATGCCTGGCCGGGCTGGGGCTAAGAGTTGATTTATAGGCACAAAAAAAGCTCTTCATTAAAATATTTATTTTCCGAATACAATTTTGTTCCACGAAACGATTTTGTATTAGGTATTTCTTTACTTTTTTATTAGTGACGTGATCTAAGTAATAAATTATTTTCTGTACTCAGTAGATCTTGACAAATTCAGATGTATTTTAGTACATTGTTGCATACTATATGACCACGACCGGGGACTTGATTGATCTATTATGAAGTGAAATAATGCTACGGAATATTCGGATGTTTTTTTTTTGTTATGTATTTATCGCCGCTTTCGCTGGCGCAGCGATTGTACCTTTGATAAAGATTAGTACTTTCACTTATTTTCTGGTTTGTACCGCGTCCGTGCCGGGTCGGACGGTATATTGTGGGGCTCAACCTTATACCTAGCGTTGAGCTCTTGTCAGGTGTCTTTGGCAGTTTTAGTATTTTATTAGTAGTTTTAATTTTTAGGGTTCCGTATCTCAAAGAGAAAAAACGGAACCGTTATAGGATCGCTTTGTTGTCCGTCTGTCTGTACGTCTGTCAAGACCTTTTTCTCTAAAACGCGTGCAGGGATTAAGCTGAAATTTTTGTCAAATACGGAGGTCAGTTACGTCTTGAGGCCTTGAAAAAATGACACTTCTAAGTTAACGCAATAAAAAGTTATAACCATTTATGCACAAATTTTGTATGAAAACGCTATTTTTCGAAAATTTATAGGGTACTTCCCGTTGAGCTAGAATTCTGAAATTTGGCAAGAAGTTTGACCTTACAGTATACATATAGGAATAAATCAAAAAATTGGTAAATAAAATTTATATCACTGGAAAAATCATTACCAACTTATGCATGTAGTTCGTTTCATACTAAATGTATGCAAGCACCCGCATATTTAAGTTTGTCAACTAAAGGGAAGTGTAATTTTCTCAACGTCTATTACTTTTGCTCATACCTCCCGTTCCTACGGAACCCTCGGTGTGCGAGTCCGACTCACACTTGGCCGGTTTTTTTTTTTTTATTTGTATAGAGCCCAACCTTATACCTAGCGTTGGGTCCTTTGATATAGACTTTCTATCTAGCAAAAAACCTTTCCTTGTGGGGTAGGAGGGGAGGGTTAGGAAGGATAGATGGATTATAGATACTTAGATATAATAAATGTATAAATAAATATAAGATTTATTTTTTCTTTCTTTTTAATTTTTTTTTTTTTAATTAAAAAAAATAAATAATCGGATGTTATTGGACTTCGTAGTCAACAAATGGCTCATATTGCTTTCTTGAACTTAAGGTCCGATGGATACGATTACGAACTTCAATCCTAGCTCTTCTAGCTTAGATAGCTTTTGATAAGCTTTAAAGCTCGAGCGTTGTCAAACCGTAAGAGGTAGTGCCAGACTGCATGCTTGCCATACAGCCGAATTGGGCCGGCACGACCGGGGAGGTATCTCTCGCTTACGTGACACCTGCATAAAGTGACAACTGTGCTGTCGCGTTTCTTGCAGTGTGTAAGCAGCCGGTGGCCCGGGTAGGCGGGAGGAGAAAGGAGGGTAGCGCATCTGTATAGCCTCTATGCGAATGTCTATGGGCGTCGATGGTCATGAAAATGGCTTTGTCTATTCGTTTGCCCCCCTATACCATAAAAAACGGAATCAGCAGGCACCTAAGCCGAACAGAAATTTGCTAGTTTCTCAATCATAATCGTCGTCGTTTATTTCTTTTAAAAAAATAATATATAGAGTCCTTTAGACTTGTCGGGGGCTTCGGTTACCTCCAACCCAACTCTGTATCCGGCGCTGCAGTTGAGGAATATACTCCACACGTCAATCACGTGTCGGGGCTGAAAATCATTTCTTCTACTTTTTTTATAGTATAAAAAGTCAAAGGAGCAAACGGAACCAATTTCATGACTACTAATGCTCATAGACACCCGCATATTCGCGGATGCGGTTACTTCCTTTCTCCTCCCCCTCCATGTACCACCGGCTATCTACACAATGCTCGAAACACGACAGCACATTTGCTTGATACAAATGTACCGTAAAGTGGGGCTACTTGAACACCTTTTTCACACATTTTTTGAGATTGAAAGTTTTTGTTTTGAATTAGAACAATAAAAAAATACTTATTATATCGCCCTTACTTCAGAGAATACATATTTGTCATAAAAAGTTCATAAAACCATATATTGATTTAAAAAAAAATATAAGAAATTGGTGTTCAAATAGCCCCTTAGTTGGGGCTACTTGAACATGAAAATGTTTTTCAGTAGAAATCTCTCGGTAAACATTTCAAATGATTAAGTTACCCCGTAAAATGCAACTAAGGGATAGAACTATGTACCTATCTAAGTAAATGTTGTATCTTTGAATAAATTAATTATAAAAAACAGGGAAATAGTTAAAGTTTTATTTTTACAATTAAACCTCTTATAAATCAGACATTGGGCTGCTGGCATATTTGGAACCGGCAGGTCCACCTTGGGTCCAGTTATCTTAAATGTTTTGTGATTTATAAACCACCATGGGTGGAAGCAAGTCACCATTCGCGTTTCCACAAACCATTATGGTTATTGAAGCCCGAGAATGTTCTTGCACTCTCTCCACTCTCTTTGTATTTCTAGGAACCACAACTTTTTTTGCTCCAGGGTCGTCTGTAACGTTTGTTTCGTCATAATTATACAGAT
>LUGF01009784.1:23701-35223 GCA_001625245.1 Calycopis cecrops
GCCTCATGCCACTAATGCTGAACAGACACGTCGCGCCTAGATTAATGGTAGTCAGTAAAGTAACCTGTGACATTCTATTCAAAATCTATATTTCCAGTTCTTCTATATCTACACTTCAGTTTTTTTTATATTATTAGGGGGCAATCAAGCAGTCGGAGCCATTTTCATGACTACCGACGGCCATAGAAATCCGTATAGATGTTGTACAGATGTGTTGCCCTCCTTCCTCCTCCCCCCCTCCAAGCCCACACCGCACGAAACACAACAGCTCAGCTCACACATTTGCCGGTTTCGCGTGAACGACAAGGACCTGTCTCCCCACCAGTGCCGGCCCAATTCGCCTACATACATGCAGTGTGGCACTACCTCTTACTAAATTCAATATTATTATTATTATTTCAAATAAAAGTGTTTTTTGGAATATTAATAATAATAATTTTGTTCAAATAGAAGTATTATTCGAAATAATAATAATAATAATTTTGAATTTAGTAAGAGGTAGTGCCACACTGCATGTATGTAGGCGAATTGCGAATTTATTATTAGTATTTCAAGTAACACTTCAGTTCAATGCTGGGCGCCTTTGTATAATTTCAATATTAATTACATTGACCGAGCTCCAGAAGTCCAAAATCAGATGTGTCAGAGGGCAATGGAGCGTAGCATCCTCGGCGTCAAACGCGTCGACCGGGTGCGGAATACGACGCTACACTCAACGACCCGCATCGCAGACGTCGGCAACAAGACCGCCCGGCTGAAGTGGGAGTGGGCTGGCCATGTGTCGAGGATGAACGCCGAGAAGTAGGCCCACATAACATCTCAGTACGGACTCTCGGACAACTCGGACGGAGCGAGACGCAGAGGACGGCCGAGGAAACGTTGGCGGGACGACCTCGATGCCTTCGACAAACGCTGGTGGGAAAAGTCAAAAGACCAGGATAGTTGGCGAAGTTTGGGGGAGACCTTTGCCCAGCAGTGGGACAACATAGGATGAACAAAAAAAAAATTACATTAAAAATAGCATACCTAAGGATACAACGGAATAATTGGCCATGTTTTTCACATTTTATTTCATCACTAAATTTACTTAGGTAGGGACACGAAATTTTGACAAACTGCACAATACGCGAGAACGTAGCAACTACAGCCAAGAAGGATTGTAAGTTCGCTCGCACTTGTTTCTGTAAGATGTTCTACTGCAAAACTACCATCGATCCCGCTACTGTGACTCGAAAGAAAAAGTTTACTAATACTTGTTTGAGACTTTCGCGTTTGTTACACATTTTGTAGTACTTTAGTGCTTTACGGGTTTTAAAACAAAATATTTTTAAAGGAACTAGCGAAAATATATCTCTGCTCGACGTTTCGGTCGGACTACACCAGCGGTCACGAGTCGACTCTAAATCATAAAGTAGCGTGTTCCCGAGCCTACGCGAAACCGTAATCACAAAACATTACTTAAAACCGCATATTATAACGTATAATTGTATCAACCGCATAAACGATCTCACAGCCTAACCAAATACAGAGTTATATTTAAAGTTGCATGAGAACAAGGCGGGTCAACAATGACAGTGAAATACGGACGGACGAAATATTTTTAGTCTGTATCAAACGCGCGGCGACGTCAGCTGCTAATAGCACACAACTACTTATATCGCGATTTTAATTTCGTAGATTGCAACTTTTCCGCGTCACATATTCCCTCGGGTATCAAATTGTATCGCGTCGCAATAAAGCAACCACTTTGCTTCGAGTCCACGCACGAAATTGTGGAATTCTTAGCCAGCGTCTATGCTCCCGATACTTATAAAGATCTTCAAATTCATAGCGAACAGGTACCTATGTGGCACTAGGCAAGCGTGATCCATTGTCGACGTCATCATTTACCACCAGGTGACCAGGTTACCACCAGGTCAATCCTATTATTACTAATGTTATAAATGCGAAAGTTTGTATGTTTGTTTGTTACTCCTGCGAAAACTGCTGCACCGATTTTCATGAAATTTGGCACACACATAGAGGGTAGTTTTTATCCCGAAAAAATGTTCCCATGGAATGCCATAGGATGATTTTCCACGGGATCGAAATTTACGCAGGTGAAACCACGGGGTGCAGCTAGTAAATTATATTTAAAAAAAGTTGTTTATTTTTACTTTTTATTTAAAGTTTAAAAGGGAGTTGTGGGAGACATTTTCATGACTACCGACGCCCATAGACATCCGCATAGATATAGATGCGGTGCTCTCCTTCCTCCTCCCACCTTCATGGGCCTCCGGCTACTTACGCACCGAACGAAACGCGACACAGCTGTCACTTTACGCCGGTAAAGTGTAAGCGAGAGGTACCTCCCCGGTCGTGCCGGCCCAATTCGGCTAAGTGCATGCATGCAGCGTGGCACTACCTAGTACTAAGTAATATAATATTAGTTGAGTAGGAAGCTTCCTTCTTTCCTGAATAATTAGTGTTAGAGCTGAGAGAGAATACTTAAGTACGCCCATAGACATCCGTTTTATGATTTCATAAGGACACACTAAAGACGATACTGTATCTACGCTTTTTAAAACATAAAAGGACAAACGAGCAGTCGGAGCCATTTAATCACTATCGACATATACCAGACACAGTTACTATTGATAAAGATATTTGTTATTTCTTGTTTGCAATGTGTATTCGTATGTAATGTGTGTAATAATATTTATCATTTTGTAATAGGAGTTCACTCAGGCTGCTTCTATCTGATCAGCAGGTACTGATGATTATAATAATCCACGTAACCATCGTATATCAAAATATAATTGCGTTATTATTTTTATTTATTATTATATTAATTTAATTTAATTTTGAAAAAAGAGGTCTAAACCCTGAAAGGTAGAACACTAGCCCCCTTATTAATAAACATAGAATAACTTTATTCAAGTAATAACCTTGTAATAAACTGACATCTGTCAAATTCCTTATTAAAAAACACAAAAAAGTATGGAATTTGACAGATGTCAGTTTATTACCAGGTTATTACATGGATATAGTTATTCCATGTTTATTAATAAGGGGGTAGAAGATTACTTAAGAATATTCTCTTCTATATTTAATTAGAAGAACTTACATCACTTCTATATATTAACAACGATAAATATTAGCTAGTGCTCTATTAATTCTCAAACCACTTAAATCTTAATATTAATATGATAAAACCGTGGTAGAGTATTTTAGAGAACTCTACGATAGTTTCAATTTCAATAAATTTATAATTTAATATTTTTATTTTTTGATACTTGCTTGCAGAGTGCATCTATTTTATATTAATATTATGATAGCGAAAGATTTGTATGTTTGTAATAAAAAAAGCTCTGAATATTTAAAAATATTTCATCAATAGAAAACCATCGTCCCTATACGCAATATTGATCACTATAAAAAAATCCATCTGCTAGTAGCTTGGGCGGCTCGCTAGTTTGAAATAAAATCCCATACGACTCGTAACGTTCTTAAACATTTTGAAACTCCGCCGTAATAATTGACAATTACTCCTGGGTCAATGTTGTTAGCACGTGTTGAGGTCCTTAAATAATGAACGAATCACCCAGGTGTTAATGATAACGTTAACTTGAATTCATAATACACAGGGACACAGCTGTATCTAGAGCATATCCGAGTTATGTCCCGCGCGAGACAGGCAGCTGATAAAAAATGCACCACTTGAAAACGAGGTACGTTCAGAAATTCCGTCGCTCGCGCAACCAGCTTCCAGTCACATCTGAAACACAGCGTCGCGTGGTTCTCCTGAAATAGCGCCTATAAAAAAACTCGAGTGCCGCGTTTAAATATGTGAACATTTTTCAATTCAAAAAATATTATGTGCGATTTCTAAACGCAATTAAAATGAAGTCACTGAGAGCACTCGGAATTCATAATTCGAAATGCGTATTTTAAATCTGTGGTGCCGATTCCATATTTAAAATTCAAACATAGAATCGACCATTGCACGAAATAGACAGATACATTATGTGTTCGTATTTTATTGACGTGAAAAGCAAAACGGTATCCGTTCGGATTCTATTTTAGCGTTATATCGTTTATGACGAAGGCCAGCTAGTGGCGTTGAGGGCTGCCCCGCGCGGGAGTCGCACAGTGCACTCAGCCGTCTGATATTATATTCTGGAGCACGTCCGCCTTACCTCGCTACACGTCAGATATTTCGAGTGTTACTTTAAGCACCTATGAATTTATCTAGTCTCCGTCACATAAGCCGTCCGGTGCAGCCGCTTGCACTGTAAAAAATCTGTCGCTACACAATCTGAGTGACGCGATATAGTACGCGCGATATATTAATTGGGTTAAAAGCTGTATAGCATTTGACGTTTGCGTTTATTTATTTGTTTATTTTTTTATGTGGACGCGAGTGAAATTCTAGTTTTTTGTTACCGTAATTAATGAAGATGGATGTAAGTTAGTCTCATCAAGCGAAGAGAATATAGGTCGAATATTGAATATCAAAAATATGTTAGAAATTGATCGATAAATGAAAAAGCTTGGTTATTCACCTCTGAAGTCCCGTCTATTGTACTGACGTCAAGTGCTGCAACTACAAAGGGCTGAAGCGGACACCGTCACTAGGTAACTCCACTTATATATAATAAAGATACATAATATGTATGTACATAAAATGTAAAGTTTAGAAGAATTATCGGACTAATTTTAATGACAATATTCCGAAATTTATAACTTTTTGGTATATTACAATTATTTACAATGAAACAACTTAATGGATCTTATCGAGGTTTATTTAATTATTAGTCCACCCTTGACGATGGTTGCTGTAAAGTTTCTGAAACGTCGGGCTTGTAAAATAATAAAATAAACCGCGATAAAATCGGTTAAGGTTGTTTTATTGTAATGTGTAATATTCGCGTACACTTGATACATATTTTTGGTATATGTTTTATTAAGGAATTCACAGGCACATAAGTAATATCTTTATATTAATACGTGAAGCAAAAACTTTAGGAACATGTTTACGAAAATTACGAGGACATAGGAGTATGAAATTTGGCACACTTGTAGTTTACGTGTAAGAGAAGTGCAGAACGCTAATATTTAAAAAAAAATGTTTATAAAGTACTTTAATTTAATAAAAACATACTTTTGACACATTGATATGCTTAAAAGATACACGTAATTATTGATGTTGTTTCTGTGTCTTTTGCAAGTGTTGAAAATTCTACATAAATTGTTTTCTTTAATTACAATGCAATGTCATAACATATCATATTATATTTAGTTTTTAATTACAAAAAAGTTTCACTTAGATCGAATATCGAACTTCGCGGGTCCACCGGTATGTTTAACTGTATAATTATTTAAACAAATATTCGGTACTCTCTAGAATTATAGCATTCTTTTTCATTTTCCATATCGAAGGCTCTACGGTCGATGTCCTCTTTAAAATAACTATGAAGGTGGCCCATGTAGGAGGGAGGAGGAAGGAAGGCAACGCATCTGTATAACCACTGTGCGGATGTCTATGGTCCTTGATAGTCATAAAAACGGCTCCGACTTGTCGCTTGCCCTCTTACACTATTAAAAAAACTATTAAAAGGCTATAAATAATATAACAATATAACCGCTTGCGAGTGTAAGTGACATTCCTAAACAAGCTAAGATCCCCATTCAGAGAAGAGAAACAGCCTTCTTTGTTTTAATCACAAGGTTATGATATTGTTTTATACATTTTATTGTGCAGGAGGTCAAACGAGCAGTCCGAGATTTTTGTTGACAACAGATGCTTATAGACATTAACATTTTATTCTACATTTAACATAAAGACATTATTATTTTTCAGACTTGTTGCTTTTTTACCTTCCTTCTAATAGGTATCGTGTTGTAGAGAAACTACCGCACGAAACGCGGCTATGTAGCTATCTCCATGAGATGGTATAATTTAAGTGTTGGACACCTCGGACAAGTCTAATTTGACTACAATGGAGCATGGCACTACCGCTAACAATTTTTTTTCTCTTACTACTGAACATAAAAATACTATGCAAAATCTTTATCCCCCTTATACCTTATAAGGGGGATAAAGATATTGATAGTGGAAAAGGCTAAGAGGCAACTTACTGTTACTAAGCAAATCTTACTGTAACCACTATTTTCTTATAATTGTATAAGTACTAGTGGAATGTAAGTGAATGGTAATGACAGACTTTATATAAAATTTAATATCAACAGAAATCTACTAAGAGTGAATATTGCATTTAGACCTGACCAATAAAGGTAGTAAAAAACTAAAGTATATGAAATGGGAGCCATTTTATATACTTTAGACGGCCTGTTTGTCTCCTATACCAGTAAAAAAGAATCTAGGAATAAGACCGTCCTGTCATGCATTAAAGAAAGAAGTTAGGCATTCGATCTATAAATATTATGTTCTTAATAGCATCTTTCATAACTTATCGTCGTTCCTACCCTAAAAAGCTTTCGTGGACATTGACGAGTCCCCTCTATCTCTAACCTGCTTCGGGGTCAGTTATGGCGTTGACTAGACCAGCTGGAATGCTTACTTCCTTAATCTTTACCCCTAATATCTCAAGGGTTACAATCATGATGATAATGACAGTTCTAGTTTAAATTTTTAAAATTAACGCAGAATGTTATGTGCTCGACCTTGGTATCATTTAAATCAAAAACATTTGAGCTTTAAACTCTTTGTATATTTCTGCGTAAAAAATATACTGTCAATAAATTTATTCCTTTTTTTATTGTATAGGGAGTCAAACGAGCAGTCGGAGCCATTATCATGAATACCGATGCCCATAGACATCCGCATAGAGGTTGCGAGGAGATGCGTTGCCATACTTTCTCCGCATCGCACGAAACACGACAGCGCAGCTGTCACTTAACGCCGGTATCGTGTGAGTGCGGCTACAATTCATGGCACTATATGTTACAAAATCATTTATAAATATGTTCTTATTTTATGAGACCTGCTAAGTTTTTTTATTGTCAGGGCTGATTATTCTGTGGTCGCTTAACTTTTGAGTATGACGACTTTTTCAATTGATTTCAATATCAAAATAAAGATATTTTCTTAAATCACAGGGAGCATGCAAGTAGACAGTTGAGCGGGTATCTACCGCTTATAGTACTAGAAGTTTCTTTACTATTCACCCAAATTAAAACGTATGAAACGCAACGTCACATTTGTTCATACGATATTTGTTTATTAATAGAAGCGAGATCTTCACAAATGTGAGCCAGAGGCACCACCACACGCCTCCATGACTGTACCCCCCGAAGAAGGGGAGAGGCCAGACTAATAGCAGCTCAAGTAAAGCGTCCCCCACCCGTCCGTCGGAATCAGCAGACGGCGCCGTGGATTTGGACGACTGACTGGTCCACACACGCACATGGGTGGTATGCTCCTTTGGAGTACTGGGACCATGGACCAGAATTGGAACCTGACCACATTACACAGTTACGTAGTAGTAGTAGTACCCGACGACGGGACTGCTGAGAGGCAGCCGGGCAGTCCCCAAGGAGGAAAAGTCTGGCCTTTTCAGGAGCGATCCTATTGTCTGCGGGTCCGGGACACTCCAATATAGCAGCTGAAGGCAACTGCAGGAGTTTAGTCGGTATTGCACTAAGTGTCGAATCCGACACAGGTGTAGAGGAACCCGGGCTCCTAGGTATCAACATAAGTGAATTCCCCTGCGTCAACAAAAAAAATCGTATATGACTATAATACAGTCATGTTACTATATACTTACTACCTTCTTGTAAAATAGATACACTATACTTTTGTTGACTAATGTATAACGCCAACGATAGTGGAAAACGAAGTTTACTGGGGGCAAATAGAACGAACAGAATGGAAATAGAATACAGGTCAGTGCTCTATATTTATCTGACGTAATTTATATTGAAATCAACGATTTTACTCGCTGCTAAAATACCGCTATAGTTATAACCGGCTAGTTTTAGTAGTAAATTGTAGCTTTATACTGTCAAATAAACTTTTCAATCCTTCAGGTAATTTCTAGGTGAAATCATAATCGGTCTATTATGCACTGAGTTACTCACCCATTTGCGGTTATTTTTTTTTAACTTAGCGTTGTCAATTTCTCTATTTGTTGTTCTGTAGATTTTATTTTGTTCTGTTGTAGATATGACCCCGTACAATCAAAATGATAGACAAAGAGGAACAAATTTAAAAAATAAATAATAAATAATCCTTAATATTATAAATGCGAAAGTCTGTATGTTTGTTTGTTTGTTTGTTACTTTCTTCACGCAAAAACTGCTGAACCGATTTTTATGACATTTGACACACACATAGAGGGTAACTTAGATTAACAGATAGGACACTTGTTTTCCCGAAAAAAAATCCTATGGGATGCCACGGGATGATTTTCTATTTTCCACGGGATCGAAATTGGCGCGAGTGAAACCGCGGGGCGCAGCTGTGCGCTGTATATCGTAAATTGAAAATTTCGAGAAATCAAATCATTTTTCATTTAATTACGCCGAATACGTAAGGCTAAAACGAACAACTGGCCGCACAATGCCTATTTACGTGGTTTCCATCGTGCATTCCTATGCACTCTCCACGCAATGAAATAGCATACAGCAATGTGTTTACGATTTCCAGTGCACACGTAAACAAATATGCAAACGCTTTTTGTACAGCAGGCAAAACAGCACTTTGCCTCGAAAAGAACAGAGAAAGAGCTAACTACAAGGATATTATGAACGGCACTCAGTCTATTTAAGTAGCGTTTTCGGAAAACTCTGTACAGGCATTCATTAGTACTCGCCTCCTACCTGTTCATTAGTAGTGGCTTTATTCGATTGTTTCCTCGTTTCGTTGTTTTTAAAATGCGACAAGACTGGTAGTCGATTTGTAGTTAAAAAGAATACTATTTGGTAGATTATTAATGGAGGTTAAATCGTAAAAAAATAACGAGTAAGCGTTTGTTTTTTACACGTGCTGGTAATAAAATTGAAAAAAATAATACTTTAAAAAAACTATTATTTTATTGCATTATATTTTTGCATTATAAGTACATATTTATGAAAAAAACCGGCCAAGTGCGAGTCCGACTCGCACACCGAGGATTCCGTAATCCAAACGTGATGCATGGTTTTCAATTATCGTAACTTTACGCCTGCCGTTGAGTTGACAAACGTATATAAGCGGTTGCTCACACACATTTAGTAGGCAACGAATTACAGTTATAAGTTGATAATGATTTTTCCAATGATCTACATATAATTTACTAGTTTTCAGATTAATTCCTATATATGTGCTATAAGTTCTTACTTCTTGCCAAATTTCACAACTCCAGGTCAACGGGAAGTACCCGAAAATTTTTTGGTTTTCGACAAAGTACGTTTTCATACAAAATTTGTGCCTATAACTTTTTATTGCGTTAACTTAGAAGTGTGATTTTTTCAAGACATCAAGTCATATGTGACAAAAATTTCAGCTTAATCCCTTCACGCGTTTTAGAGAGAAAGGTCTTGACAGACGTACAGACAGACGGACTACAAAGCGATCCTATAAGGGCTCCGTTTTTTTCTCTTTGAGATACGGAACCCTAAAAAGCAATCCTATAGGGTTCCGTTTTTTCTCTTTGAGATACGGAACCCTAAAAAGCGATCCTATAAGGGTTCCGTTTTTTCTCTTTGAGATACGGAACCCTAAAAATGAAATTTATGAAACAACAAAAAAAATGAATATCTCACGAAAATGTTAAGCTCTTCATTTTACACAGCCGAATTTCAATAACATTTTAAATTTCCCAGCACCCACTTAGCATTTGTCAGCCGCATACAAAATGTAGGTATTTCAGCAAATACGTTCTGTTTATGCGGCCAAGTCTCCAGACACTACAGGTTCACGATTTCAACGTTCCGTACTATCGATTTTGCATAAGTTACTATTTGTGGTCTAGTCAGGCTTAAACAAGCTGTGCACAATTTTTGCTAGACTTAACTTAAATTATCGCGAACACCGGCAAACGGGAAACTTATTTTTACCTTTTGTATTCTCAGCAAACTTATATGTTCATTATTTTTAATGCCTAGGCGGGAAATTAAACACTACTTTAACTTTGGTGTGTATTTTTCAAGAATTGTTAATTTAGGCAATATATTTGCCAGATTTTTGTTTTCTGAAGAGATATATTATTAGGCAAATATAAGTATACATTTTATCCGTGAAAGTTTCGTCTTTTTATTAGTTTACTTAGCTAAGTCTTTAGTTCGGTTTTATAAGTTCTTGGCTGCGCGATAATAGATCAATCATTCAATCAGTACATGTTAGTATACTTTATAGATCTCGTGAAACTTCATAAATATTAGATAACAATTTATGTACTTACATTTAATATTGAATCCTTTCTTTATTATAATCAAAAATGCAATCGCTAAAAATGTCATTCAATTTGTTTAAATGGTTTACATAATTAAAACTCTACATATATCATAAATTTGAAAGCTTTTAAAGTTTATTTGTTATTCATCATACAAAAACTACGTAACGGATTGATATTAATTTGAATTTATTTGTAAAATAAAAATTACTTTGTCAATAGTTACATATAGCTAAAATTATATATTTACTATTCAGTACGCAATAATAGTATAGAAACTGATATTATTCATACTAATCAGTTTGGTAATATTCAAAGGCATCCCTTTGTCAGCTTTTGTGCAAATTTATATGGGACATATAGGCATTGATGGACAATAGTCAAAACCATCCACATGGCAAACGTATATCGTTTTAAATGCCGCCAATCTGTACAATAGTTACCATTGTAACGTAATATTGTATTAGCTCACTTTGAGTTCGAGTCCCTGGTTTGACCATAAAGTGTTATTCTGCTTTTTTATTGACTAAATAGAGTCCACAGTCAGTAGGTAGGAGGTGTGCGTTCTCAAGTGCGAAGAGAGCAGGTCAAGCCATCGGTTCTGAACTGGATTCTTCACCGGTCATGTCGCTCTGTCGTCCCATGAGGTTATACTCTATAGAGTACACTCACTAGTGATTGCATACGCACTTGTACACATCACTATGTCAGCCGTACTTGCGTCTGTCAAGAGCTCAGCAGTAGCCGGAAATCAGAGATTTATTATAATAGATAATAATAATAAGAAAATAGATAATAATAAAATATATTTTAGTTAGAGGTAGCGTCATGCTCCTTTACAGTCAAATTTGGGCGCTAAGATTGGAGACG
Source organism: Calycopis cecrops (assembly GCA_001625245.1). Classification (NCBI taxonomy): domain Eukaryota; kingdom Metazoa; phylum Arthropoda; class Insecta; order Lepidoptera; family Lycaenidae; genus Calycopis; species Calycopis cecrops. Next base: position 34,948 of record LUGF01009784.1, read on the forward strand.
GACCTCTTGCTAACATGATACCTCTTTAAAAGTGATGGCTTGCCTGTCGCCTTTCTTATGTTTGTGAGCATCCAGTAGCCCACTAGAATGATTGGGGAGAAGGAAGTCAACAGATCCGCATAGTCGGATGTTATTCGGCAGCGTTGGTCACCAGATGGTTCTGATTGCTTGTCTGTCCCCATTTGCAATAAAAATCATTTGTTTCAGGGTTGTTCTTACTGGCTAACCCAGGACCACCGGGACAATGAAGGTCGATGACACCGCTGTGGACAAAGT
>LUGF01009784.1:35246-53391 GCA_001625245.1 Calycopis cecrops
CCCCACAACAGAGTCTCCCCCCGCGCCCGCGACCCCCGCCTGTCTGCCGGTGTGGGTCACGAGGGGCTGGCGCCGCAACACTCTCTACTGCATACTAGTACTCCTGATGATCCTAGTATTTCTGAACATAGCATTGACTCTATGGATCATTAGTACATTAAAACTTACTAAGGTAAGTAACGCTTTTAATGCCGTCATATTTATGTCCTTTCAAAGTTATATTGTCTACAGTTATCTGTAGACTGTATCTTAGTAGTCTACCCGTGACCAGGGCCGTTGCATTGCGGCCGAAACGTCGAGAGTCGAGGTAAATACTTCGATTTTATAACGCGATTAAGTCCCGTTTACAGTACCTATATAAATCTGTATCTGTCCGAAATCCACGCGGGCGAAGCCGCGGGCGGAAGCTAGTAAGTAATATATTATGTTATTCATAAAAGCCCTATTCATGAAAGCCGCTGATTATATTTATTCGTATATAAAACTACTAATGCAGATGCGAAGACTTTCAGGATACTACACAAAGATAAGATTTCTTACAGTAGCTTATTCGGGATAGGGGCGAATAGCATCGGCTATCTTGGCGTTTATTCATAAAGACCAATGTCCAGCAGTGGGCCCATAAAAGCTGAATTAATCATGAAGTAATCCATACTAATAATATAAATCCGAAAGTGCGTTTGTTTGCTTGTTTGTCCCTCTTTCACATGAAATCGCATCAATGGAGCGATGTGATATTTAGTACGGAGATAGTTTAAGGACTGAAGAGTGCCATCGGCTCCTTTTTATTGCGAAAAACCACATGAGCGAAGCCTCGGTGTAATGCTAGTGCTAGCTATGCTAGTATAAATGGTATTTAAGCTTGTTTATTTTCAGAAAGGAATTGGTCCAATGACAATAATAAAGGAGGGCATCCGACTGGAGGGGCAGGCGTGGGTGGAGGACAGTCTAGTGGCATCCACGATATCCTCCCCACCCTCAGCGCCCATCACCCTGCACTCGCACCGTAACTTCACCGTGCTGGTCTCCGAGCCGGACGGGGAGGGGCAGGCCAAGCTGATGATAAGTAAGTTATTGAGCTAAGGGCTTCAACACATAACCAACGAAGAGACCATCTTGCCGACAGTTTTGCGGCGTGCAACGCTGCTAGTAAAATTAATAGTTAGTCAAAATAGCAATACGCTTATTGGCATGACAGAACCACGTCTATCATTTACGATTCACAGAAAAATTATAACTTGTAAGCAGTGGAACGTTTTTCTCCGCGGCGCAACGCAACGCGCCGTTGGGTGACGTTGAGCACCGCCGCAACGCGTTTATGTGTTTGGGCCCTTAGTGCTACTCTGTATTTCAATTTGCAGCTGCATTAGTCCGGCTCGACTGGAGATGTACCTCTCGCTCATAACAAAAAATACAGCTTTTCTGTAACTTTTCGTGCGGCTTGTGCGCTTCCAATAGCCCATTTGAAGTGGAAAGGAGAACACAATTTAATTATAATATTTTTTTTATTTTAGAAAACGAGCAGTCGGAGATATTTTCATGACTACCCACGCCCATAGACATCCATATAGAAACTACACAGACGCGCTGCATTCCTTTCTCCTTCCACCTCTATAGGCCACCGGCTACTTACACACCGCACGAAACGCGACAACACAGCTGTCACTTCACGCCGGTCTCGTGTAAGAGAGAGGTACCTCCCCGGTCGTGCCAATTCGGCTGCATGCTTGCATGCATTGTGGCACTACCTCTTACTGAAATTATATGGAGATAGCGATAGTCACGTGTTATCACACACGTGATATCGGTATTTACTACTACCATAAAATGGTATACGGAGACAAATGTGCTGTCGCGTTTCGTGCGGTGTGTAAGTAGCCGGTGGCCCATGGAGGTGGGAGGAGAAAGGAGAGCAGCGCATCTGTATAGCCTCTATGCGGATGTTTGTGGGCGTCGGTAGTCATGGAAATGGCTCCGGCTGCTCGTTTGCCCTCCTATATCATTAAAAAAAAAAAATGAGCAGTCGCAATTCTTTGATCATTATGCAGATCCGTTGGCCTCCTTTCCTACCTCCAATGAACCACCATTTACTCACAAACCGGCCGAAACGCGACACAAGTATCGCGACTCAATTCCTCCGCAAGCATTACACTACCTCGTCGTAATAGGAGCATAATAATTAAGTTAAATGTAAGTTTATAAACGCCTTTAGACCGATGCCTACATGAAAGCAAAAACTACTAAAAAATGTTGATTCATATTTGATTGATTCGTTCATTAGCCAAAAAAAACTAACGAAATGAAAACATAAAAGTTTTCGGGCGCCATTTTTATTATTTAACAGGCCGTTGACAATGGTTTTGTTTTTCATGTCGCCTTGTGCGAGTATTCTATATTCAAACTGAACTTGAATTTTTTATATGCAATTCCACGACTGGCTGGCGCAGTGGTAACAGCTCCGGTAAATAAGCATATTGCGGTGTTGCGGGTTCGAATCCCGCCTAGGTCGTGGATGTTTATATATGAATTATATGTATCTGTATGGTGAAAATCTTAAATACCTAGATAAAATTTAATAAATTTATAAATACTAATAAAAATATTTCCGTTGTCCAGTACCCGTAACACAAGTCCTTATGGTACATAACACGATGCTAGGCTAGTGTAGTGTGTGAAGTCCACATATATTGTTATTATACAACATTAATAAAATTAATAAAAGCGCGAGGCACTAAATTGAATCACATATACTATAGGTAAGTGCCCACTATTAATCCGAAACTATTAAAAAAAGTTTGCGAGAAGTATACGAAAATACTTTTTTTTCAAAGAAGTTAAATAGCTTTATAATAATTTAAAAATTATAAACATCCCTTGGACTGACGGCGACAGCGAGCTGCAACCTCGCACCCCTTAGCTAGCCTAGTTGTTGTGTAGCTCGAAAACGATACACAAAATATGTGGTTTCATTTAACGCCTCACGATTTTATCAACCTTGTATATTATTATTATATGCAATTCCAGGGAGGGACGGGATAGAGTGCAGCGGGGGTGTGTTCGACGTGCGGGACAGTAAGGGCGGTGGTGTGTTCCACGCGTCGAGGGACGAGGTGCGGGTGTTCGCTGATACCTTCGTGGTGGATGGAGTGGGGGGCGTACATGTGAGGAACTCGCTGCAGGCGCCGCTGGTGCGAGCCCCGCCGGGATCGGACTTGCAGTAAGTGATGATGATGATGATAATAACAACTAGTATCTGTTTTTGGTGGATTTGTTGTGATTTAGTAAGAGTTCTTGCTTTCATAATTTGCTCCCTTTTTCGACAAAAAATCTAGTCACGTCAGCCGACGAACACTCGTAGTAATCTGATTAAGCTATATCAGACTTCTCTTCACTTCAACAGTAACAGTTTTGTAAACATTTTTTTTTAATTTTTGTAACATATGAGAATTTTAATAATTGATTTTCAGCGACTTGGAACTAAAGTAGTAATATCAGCCAAGTGTGAGTCGAATATAGACAAGAGGGTTCCGTACCCGGACGTCTGAGCTTCTTTTGAATGAAATTAACCACAAATATCAGTTTGTAAGAATATAAATATTTGTTGTTATTTCTAGTATATATAAGTGCTATCTACACACTTTATGAAAAATTTAAATTTCTATCTCTGTGGTTCAAAAGATACGCCACTGTGACAGATGTACAGATATCGAAAGCCTATCAATCTTAAAGATCTTAAAGAGCGCCACACCCATTATGTACAGAACTCTAAAAAATAAAGTTAAAATCGTGAATATCTGTTAGCGCAAGGCTTGAAATATGGACCGAGAACCGTGTGGCGGTTCATATATTTTCTAGTTTGCCGGCAGCGCATTGCAAATAAATAGCTCGGCCGAAATTCACTGAATCATTACATAGAGTTCGTACTGGCTTTAATTATTGTTATTAAATGTAGCTCTGGGTAAAACATGAAAGTTCGATAATAGATAATTGTTGTTTCTATTGTTATAGGTTAACAAAAATTATCAAATATTCCACATATTAATATATAATTCATATAATGTGTGTATCCATTTAAATATACTTTTTTGGATGTATGTTATTCTTTCACGCAAAAACTATTTAAGGATTTGACTAAACATTGCCACAGATAAAAATTACAATATTCAGTAGCAAAAAATTATTTTTACCATGTATTTGAATCATAGAGAATTTTAAATAATTAGAAAATCTTTTAATGATTCCGGAGGTAAGAGGTGAACACCGCCTAACAACTAGTAATACTTAAAATGATAAACAGCTACGGTTCGTTATGGTACTCAAAGTAGTCTAGGTTCAATCCCAAGACGTGCATCGAAAAATGGATTTCATTTGGAAAAGTTTTCACGTGTGATTTAAGCAATCGCTCTAAGGGGTCGACTCCTACATGGAGCATGGAGTGGACGTCCTTCGGAAGATGATAATAATGATGATCACCAAATATCTGCTAATTATAATAGTAACTTGTGTAACCGTCCCTAATTATATTGAGGTTGATGATTAGGTATGAGGTCATCATGCTCATTTAGTAAGAGGTAGTGCCACACTGCATGCTTGCATGCAGTCGAATTGGGCCAGCACGACCGGGGAAGTACCTCTCGCTTACACGAGACTGGCGTAAAGTGACAGCTGTGCTGTCGCGTTTCGTGCGGTGTGTAAGTAGCCGGTGGCCCATGGAGGTGGGAGGAGAAAGAGGGCAGCGCATCTGTATAGCCGCTATGCGGATGTTTGTGGGCGTCGGTAGTCATGAAAATGGCTCCGGCTGCTCGTTTGCCCTATTATATAAAAAAAAAACGTACCCGGTCTTTTGTTTCAGATTGGAATCATTAACCAGGAGGCTGGACCTCAGGGCGCCGCAGTCCATATACCTAGAGAGCAGAGCAGGCAACATAGACATCTCGTCGCACAACAATATCAAACTGGACTCTGTGGTTGGAGCCGTGAGTACATACCCATGCGGTTTACGCAGTCCAAAGAAAATTAAAATAGGAGTCAACCTAACAGTTGGGTGGGGTCTTTAGGTTCCCACACAATGGCTCATTCAGTGTTTAAACAGATGCGTTCCTTGCCTTTTCTCCCACTCGGAATGGGTTACTGAACTCTCATAAGCTGCACGAAACACGAATGCATAACAATCAGCTGATTGTTTTTTTATTAGCTAGTGGTAATGTCACATCCAAAAGTCTCTGAAAAGATACAGTTTTACAAAAATTTTACAAACCTAGTTAGAATTCAGAATTAGCATAAAATTCACTTTTAATTAAATTAGTGTTCATTATATTTTGGAGCTAACCTCTATTATTATTTCTCTTTATAATTATTTCTAGCAAAAACGCAACTTGACGACGGCTTGCGGGATGATTTATTTATTTTTATACTTCTTTATTTTAATTAAATATTTACATTTGTTAAGCCTAGACGTGATATTTTTTCCGTAATTAACTGGCTGGTTCGCCTTAATAACTATGTTTCTTTAATTTCAGATAAAGATTGACGCACCAAATATAATAATAAGCAACCTAAAAGAAGCGCCGGTGGTAGAGGCACCCCAGAAGAACGTGAGAGGCAAGAAGGTGTACCAGGTGTGCGCGTGCGCCTCCGGCAAGCTGTTCCTGGCGGCGCCCGACGCGCTGTGCGCCGCGCAGGACACAGACACCGAGCTGTGTCGATGATGAAGTACATTCCTAAGGCTATGTCCGCACAGGCAGGTGCTAGAGACTATAATCTAGGGACTTAGTTTCGTTAGGATATCGGAGAGGGCGTTGAAAAAAATGTCTGTAATACGTTTGATTTTAGGGAATGCGACAAAGATGTTCACTTACGTAAAAAAGAGTTTGACCGAGAGGATCAAACCCAATGTTACGTATTTTTAAAGTCAAAAAGTAAAAACTCCAGTTACATTCAGTGATTCCAGGAATCTTAAGTAAGAATAGGGAATTAATTTGGAAAATCTTGCGTTATCTTGCTGAGTAGGAGCAGCAATCGTGGAGTCTTTCTTCCGTTGGAAACAAAAACTTACAACCCAGCAACCAACAATTGAAAATGAAAATGAGAATCAGGAGCTCGCCTAACATAAAGTCATTTTGTCCATGTGATATGAGAACTCAGCTATTGTATTTTCTGTAGCTATGGATGCTGCATCACTGTGTGTTTAGTAGCTAGGGATGCCGGGAAAAAAGATTAATCCAGAAAGTCTTCATGAATTGAAAAAATTTGGGAAGCTGTCTTCTGTTCTAGCTAATTTCTAAGGCCACACCAGCTACTGGCCCAGTGTGACCACGAGCAAACATTTTCCTGGGATACTACTTGTGACTCACTAAGCTCTAAGATTTAGGCTGCCTTCCTGTGTGTACGTAGTCTAAAATAACAAATATACAAATATAAACTTTTGTCAAATTACTTAGTTCAACGATGTCTTATTGCACAATGCACCAAGTAAATATTTTGTGATAGTATCAGAGATATTATAGTCATATTTACATGATAGATTATATTTAAATGGAATAAAATATTTAAATTCTAGCACGAGAGTTTTATTTTTGGATTTTAATTACGACATTATACGTGGTAAGTGTTTTTGTAGCCGGCACGCTTCTATTTTAAAGAGAAAAAAAAACAAAGATCGTGTAATATTTTACGTAGTAGAAAACTAAGTAAAGTATTATTTTAAACAAAATATGAACGAATGTATTAATATTCATTAATATTACATTTAAAATGAAACACCATTTAATAAAGCATTCCAAATGGTTAAGCGCTCCGTCTTCTCTACTCTGACCGGACATTAAATAAGAAGGACACAATGCAACATAACAATTGGATTGTTTTTTTAATAGCACAAAAGGGCAAATGAGGAATCGGGGCCGTTTGATGACTACCAACGCCCTTGGACATCCTCATATTTGTTATCCTCCTATTCTCCTTCCCTCTAATGATCCTCTGGCTATTGACAATCCACACGACACGCAACACCATTACTGTCACGTTGCGCCGGCATCATGTGAGCGCTCTACATGGCTAGTGCCATGCTGCAACACAAGAAATAGGGCCGACATGCCTCTTGCTAAAATTTCCAAAAAGTCTTAAAAAGTACTAATCCAAATACTTGCTCATAAAGCCAAAGATAAACACACTCCCATATGTTGTTTTCGAGCCGGCGTGCATTATTCACCTGTTATCACATCTACAGGACATCTTAATTGTACGGCGCGTCATCATTACTACTTTTAATATCTACTATCTAATATATATCTCTATCTAATATCTATACTTTAAGGACTTAAGTCTTAAAACATTTTTAACAAAAACACAGAAAAAACATTCCCATAAGTTATTTTTCAGTCGGCGTGCAGCGGCGGGAGTAATACAATTCACTTTTTATCGCATCTACGGGACATGTTTTTTATCTGCACGGCACGTCATCAATCTTGCGGCGACGCGACCGCAGGCTTCCTAATTACGAACCCCCTAATTTGCCGTACACTTTTTAGCCCCGCTCTGATCAACATTTACCGTCGACTTTATTTTTTTTAGTTTAATTGAACTTTAAAAAAACATTAGGTAAGTTCTATTCGTGTCTCCCTTAACGGATCTCCACGTCTTGTCGTGGTGAGGGGGCTTAGTAACCGTGGCTGAACCACCACGGTGAAGCCAAGAGGGATCCCAGGAGAGAACGCTCCGAGTGGGCTTGCCCAGGAGCCCACTCTGAATGCGTCCGTCCAGGAGAGGCCGAGGGTGGAGAGTGTGTCGTTGCCTTGCACGTTGTCTCCCGCGACCGAACGGGGGCGCACCGTCTCATGCGTTGGCGGTGGGAACGCAGAGGAAGAGGAGATGTGGTGTGTCGTTACCGTCCTCCCTGTCCTCTGCGGCCGTTTAATGGTTGGTCGGTCGCCCAGCGGATGGGACCAGCCAATGTCGGAAGTTCTCTACCCGTCCCTCTGAATCAGCAGATGGTGGCGTGGTGTGCACCGTTGGAGCATTGGGAGCAGGGGTCAGGATGGGAACCTAACCCTATTGCACGGTTGCGACGTAGAGTAGGGACTGTTCAAAGGCAGCGGGACGGTCCCCAATGTGGGATTGTCCGGCCTTTTCACCAACGCCAGCCTGCTGCTGAAAGGGATCCCGTTACTTGTGTATCCGGGACCCTCTAATTATAGCGGCTGAAGGCCTCGGAGGAGTTTAGTAGGTAGAGGCAACCCAGTTGTCGAGCCCAACACTGTACTCGGTTGAGCCACCCGGGCTCCCGGGTAGCGTGCGTAAAGGCATTCCCCCACGTTACAAAAAAAATGTTATTATGTTATATTAAATGATAATCTACAGAATAGTTCTCACTTCAGCCCGACTCGGCTGTAATTCACAATATCTGCTAGGTATAATTAACCGGTAAGTAACAGTTATACAATATGTTCTTATTATAACTGTTATCAATTACGTGTGTGCAAAACATAGGCCGCTTTCTTGAACCAAACGAATGTCTATAAATACCTGCTATAATTAACTGGTTAGTAACAGTTATATAATATGTTATTACTGTTGCTGTTATTAATTAGGTGTATGCAAAACATAGGCCGTTTTCTTGAACCAAACAAGTTTCAGGTCAAGATGAAGGTCTCTACAATCAGCGCTCACCGTACATCCTCCTACCATGTTATCTCGCTGATAGGCCAGGGGGTCGGGGTCAGGGATTACGCTCGACTACAATTAAAATATCATGTTATTTTTTATTTACCAGCTATCAAAATAATAACAGATAACACGAAAATAATTGAACCATTTGTTTTTTTGGTGAAGTTTTTTTTATATTTCAAGAATGGAGCATGGATTATTAATAAAATTACATAATACTTAAATGCATTGATTATATTTATTGTTAAAATTTCGTTCAATAACCGCTAAGGGTGTGACTTGCCTTAGATTCCTAAGACAATGGCTACCACTATGGATAGTTTGTCCTTTACGGCCCTGACAGCACTGCCTTCTCTCGCAGGCAAAGTGGGATACGCTAAGATGGGGATAAATCTAGTAGGTGACTGGGTGTCCTTTAGCGGAGCTCAGGTCCATGATCTAATATTAAAATATTGTTTGTATCCGGTAGGTCCTCAACCAATTAAATGCTCAGAAATAATTATGGTCCTGAATCACAGTTGAGCGTGAAGAGGATCAACGCCACCATCATTACAATCATCAGTACTGAGCAGCCGTCCCGCGTCATTGAACCACCCCCCCAACTTCAGGACAGTGCAGTGATAACGTTCAGATGCTTTCCTTTTGCCCCGTCTCCAAAAACGCCTCCTCCTCTTCTTTATTCGCTCTTCTTATCGCACAGGTTTCAATAGCAGCCTCCACGGTTTGTATGGCTTTGGCCCAATACGTCTAGTCAACTGATATTAATTACTAACTTCAAATAATACAACAATAATATTCTAACAGATAAATACATATTCCTAATATTTTCCCAGTATCCTGCAAAACATAGTATTCCATCTGGCACAGTTGAATAATCATCGTTCTTTTTTTTTCAATTCAAATATTAATCTTTTTCATTAAACATAAAAGTAATTTCAGAAAATAAGAATAAAACAGTAAAATTACACACCCTAAACAAAATGTGAAAGGACTAAAATGAATTTGTATAATGCCAAAAATATATCATTCCGACCTGAACATTTAAAATGTTCAAATTAACATTATTATTTATTTCGTTAAATACGTTATATGAAAATTTCGTATAACTTATTTAACACAATAAATTATCACGTTGCTCATTAATTGTCAAACACTGTGCGGCTTAAAACGATTAATAAAACGTATTGTTTTTATTAATTTGATTCGTATATTAAATTAGTGGCTGTAGCGGGGTGATTTGGAGGCTTGTGGGTGAGTGTCGGCAGTCGGCCTGTGCGTAGCAATCAGGTGACAAGCCGCTAAAACTTTGCCGGACTTTGTTGTCCGCCAAAATAGACCGCTTATAACTGTATCGGGTAACGCAAACGAGGGATTAGTACGCGGTACTTTGCATACATTTTTGTCGCAGTCTTTAAGTGTCACGCGCCTCGGCCGTAAAGGCTCCCATCGCTGGAGCATCCTTACCTTCCTGGCGTGAAAAAAAAAAAAAAAAAAAAAAAAAAACCTTCCTGGGTTACCTTCATATTGATAGAGAGGCTCCTATCTGACGCACTTACCACAAGTCGCAGATTGCACAGTTACGACTTACGCCACTGCATTTTCCCTGCGTACAACCTTCTTTCTGGTAATACCACGTCTGGCCTACAGTTTTTCGTCTTAGCTGAAGGCTTGCGCCATCTGGTAATGGTAGGGCTCATTAGCTTGGGGTCTCTTCTAGCATATTCGGTAATAGGACACAATGCTGCGCGAATAAACCTAGAGAGAATAGAGAGAGTGCTTTTGCATCCCTCTAATTAAAAGAAGGGAGAACAAATTAACAGGATAATAAGGTGCTCATGCGTATGGGACAAGAGCAGGGGTCAAGCTACGCATAGTCTGTAAAGTAAATGAGTAAAGGCTAGTGTTGGTCAGTTGCAGTTGGTCAGTTTAGTTGGTCAGAATGGAAAGACTGGTAATTTATTTGCATTTTTTTCTGAAATTTAGTCGTTCTATATTTAAATTTTTGCAAGAGGTGTCAAATTGGGCCGTCACAAACGGGGACTTCCCCGCTTCTACCTCCAATGAATACTTCTATAAATAACATATTATATTTCATAATAAATTGTGTTCAATACAATTTTTCCCTTACACAAAAGTTTGAAGCACTTGATTCGGTGTACTTTTTTAGTTACGACTCTATACACAAAGACAATCAACTATCAAATATTTGTACACATTTTGATTCGTGTTTGTCATATCCCTTAGCTCTTTGTTCGAGGAGCAGTCACATGCTTCAGACCAATATTGTGTATAATTTACTTAAACAATTTATATTTTCAGCCATAGTCAGACTTATTGTCAGGTGGATAGTTAGATGAAGTATAAAGTTGAACTGTAAAAAGTTACGATAATTTAAAAATGGTTTTTTAATTAGTTTAAGCATTTGTTAGAGGTAGTGCCATGCTGATAGGATTCGGCAGCCGCACAACCTGAGATTATGCAGTGGCAAAGCAATTAATCCCACGGCATAACCATAGGTTTAACGGAAGTTTATGAAAGAAATTAACTAATAGGTATGTTGTCAGTAAGAGATAGTGCCATACGGTGTGCATACATGCAGCCGAATTGAGCCGACACGATCGGGAAAGTACCTTTCGCTTATACGATACAAGCGTATGTCAGGCGTTGTGTAAGTAGCCGGTGGCCTATGCAAGGAGAGGAGGGAGGAAGTCAACGCATCTGTATAACCTCTGCGCACGTAAAATCACTCTCCGTTTGCCACTATGTGCCATATAAAAAATCTAAAAGCATTCTATTAAGAACAAAATTGTCTCCTCAAAGTCGACATATCGTTTATGAAAATTCTGAGAGAATAAACGTGAAAATATGTATCATCATAAAAGCACACGAACATTTCGCTCAGGGATGAGTGCGAAAGCGTCCGGTGTTCCCGCCGTAAGGTGCGAGGAGAAAATACGGGGGGATTAGCCGGTAAGAGTCCGGCATAAGCATAACCAACCTACTCCCCCGGGCGGCTGGGTATCCATGAGGATTACTCACTATAAAAAAAACACGAACAATCCGCACCTTTTAATGACAACCGACGCCCATACACAGATGCATAATGATTATGCATATGTACCCTCCTATGCTACCTTCGAGTGGGCCACATGAAACACGGAATGAGGCAGCATCACGCAGGGCACATTTCCTGCAAGACCATCAGGTCAAAGCACCACTTGGACAAACTCTCGGAAATCAAAATTAATGTTTTTCGAATAAACTGCAAAAATAAGCTTTAAAAACATCAGTTCAAATTGCAAAATTAGATTATTACAGTAACGTACCCATCCAGTGTTTCCCAATTAGTGGTACGCATACCCCGAGGGGTACGCGTCCGGCGCGCGGCGCAGCAAAGTCGTCAGCAATTACTAATTGTCATAATATTATAATTCGAGTTGAATTATCTAGACAGGATATAGACATGGACGCTATTCGACTTCTGTACGGCAAATAAATAAGAAGTATCAATTACAATAAAACAACTTTAGCAGACTTTGTCGTGGTTTATTTAATTATTTAACAGGCGTTACTTTAAAGCTTCTGAAACGTCGGGCATGAATAAACCACCATAAATCCCTTAAAGTTTATTGTAATGAGAAATATTGAAGTAAACAACAAGTAATAATAAGTTTTATTTTAATCGTCTTTTCTATGTATATTTATTAACATAATATAATATATAATACAATATATAATATAATATATAATACATTAGTAAGAAGTAGTGCCATTCTGCAATGCAGCGGAATGGACCGGCACGACCGGGGAGGTACCTCTTGCTCACAATACCGGCGTAAAGTGACAGGTCTGCTGTTGCGTTTCGTGCGGTTTATGAGTAGACGGTGGCCCATTGGGGGATGTGTGAAGGAGGTCAACGCATCTGGATGATGGATGTTAATGGTCGTCGGTAGTCACCAAATGGCTACGATTGCTCGTCTCCTCGTATAAAAAAATGCTATGCAAATCCATGCTATAAAAAAACATTACGTATTTGATGTCATATAAACCAGTAAAAATTTGTAATGGGCTATTTTGCAAGTTTTCTAAAACCACTCCAGAGTGTTTATCAGTTATAAAGGAACTTATACATTTTTTTGTTTTTATTTCTGATAATATCTCAAATTTTCGAATTAAAGATTCATAATTTATAAAACCCGCGTAAACGCTTCTTTAAGCAAAATGGCGTCTTGGGACGTAAGCTTTGTTAGCGTTCCGAAAATTACTAGTACCTACTATTTAGAACTTTTTTGTTGTTGTTGTTGTTAGTTGACAAATCTATAAGCTGAGCTAGAAATTTGACAAGTGGCTAGTACTATGAATGAATGAATGAAATATACTTTATTGGACATACAGAATACAGAAAAAAAGTTACATTTCAAAGTAATTAGAATAAAAATATTTTTTTAATTAGATTTTAATATAAAATATCGATTATTTACATATTATTTCACTACATAATGTCTTTAGAAATCATATTAATTAAAGATTCCATTCAATATGCTTTTATTTTTAATACTGGAAAATAGCCCCTTACCTCGTACCAGCTAAGTTATTGCGCATCATGCTCTTACCTATATGGCTCCATCTAGGTCTAGGTGTATCTAGGTCGTTACTAAAAGCTTGTCGTGTAATTTAAAGCGCTTGATACTTTCAGCTGTTCCTGTAATTGTTTTAAATAAAGGTCTTTGTTGTGTATTCGATAAATATTGTTTACTTATTTCGGATCGTATGTTTGTTTTAGGTCAAAGTTTATAAAGATAACTTATATCATATAGCGTGTCCGCAGGCACGTATAAATTTTGTATATAATATTAAGAGGCAAACGAGTCGTCGGCGCCCATAGATGTTTTTAGATGTATGTGATAGATGTTACATATATGTGTAGTCCTACTTCGTCCTCCTCAAAAACACATTCGAAAGAAATTAATATGCAAAATAACTATAAGCTATCCAAAATTAATAAAAATCCAAAACAATGAAGGAAAAAGTTTGGAAACCACTGTTTTAAGCTAGTGAATGACGAACTGTTTATAAGGCTTTAAGCCATTCGCCATTTGACAATTCCTAGAATTAAAATTTCATTTGTAAATGGGTGAAATAACTGCATTCGTGATAGGTATGTACCAACATAATGGAATGGGTAGTCTGTGTCCAAACTCAATTACTTTAAATTAATTATATAGTGCGTTTGGAGTTATTTTACCTCTGACGTTAGGTTAGCAAAAAAAAATATGTGCTGCTACAAATTAGACCCCTGTGTTCTAATTTGTAGCAGCACATATGTTTATTAATATGTTTTGTTGTCACACAGATCTGGATTGATTCGTTCTTAACATTATAGATATAATAACTTTATACAATAAAAAAGTATTAAAGTAAATAAAAATCAAATTACATGTTTATCAGTCATTAATAAAAAATATCAAATTCAACTAAAAAATTAAACAACGCCGTTATAAAGAAAAACGAAAACATATTAACACATTAAATGTTATATTATAAAGGAAATGATTTTAGAGGTAAGGTTTTTTGGTACGGTAGTGCCACACTGCATGCTTGTATGCAGTCGAATTGGGCCGGCACGACTGGGGAGGTACCTCTCGCTTACACGAGACTGGCGTAAAGTGACAGCTGTGCTGTCGCGTTTCGTGCGGTGTGTAAGTAGCTGGAGGCCGATGGAGGTGGGAGGAGAAAGGAGGGCTGCGCATCTGTATAGCCCCTATGCCGATGTTTGTGGGCGTCGGTAGTCATGAAAATGGCTCCGGCTGCTCGTTTGTATATATCATTAAAAAAAGGACGAATTTGATTTTTTGGGATACAGTCTTTTTTTAGTGAAAAGAAATTGTAATGTTTAAGATTGTCATTTTAAATAAGCGTTTTGACCATAGATTTAGAATTGTTCTCACTACGTGAATTTTGACTCGCGAGTAGGCGCTCGCGCATTGCCGCGATACTAGAGCTCTTTGCCGAGATAATGTTGCGAACAGATGCGTCTATCACTCATATATATAAATAACTTTGACTGATTATAAGTTTTATAAAGGGTGGACAAATGAAACACAGGTGTCTAATCATAGATATGATATCACAGCCTGGATGCATTTCGTATGAAATTATAGCAGACGTCAGATATTGCCAAATTACTGAAAACAGAACTATTCGAGATAAAATAAGTCTTAAGACATTAGATCAATATTCTGACAAATATTTGAAAAGAAACCTGACTTAAAAATATATTTTAATGGACCGAATGACACTGGTCATTTGCGTTATCAAGAGCAATCTAACTCTAACTTAGACTACGAGCCTGTCCAGAGTAAGAGTTTTACGCGTGAGTCGTCTTGCGTATCGTTAACATCAGCGCCCGAGTATATCGACACGTCGACACGCAGCTTGCACGTACGCGCGCGTGATAGACGCATCTGTACGCAACATTATCTCGGCAAAAAGTTCAAGTATCACGGCAACGCGCGAGTCAAAACGCTTATATACGAACATACATAAATATACACACTCACGCTCTACGCTCAAAAACCTTTACCTCCTTCTAAAAGTAAGAAAAAATTAAGACGGACTACGAAGCTGATTTTATTGCTAAAACTATATAAAATCAGTTTCAAACTATAGTCCTTCTACTACAGAAATTCTGTGACATCTTTCTATCACATAATTGTTTTGTGAGTGTTCATAATCAATAATAAAGTTTAACAAATTTAAACGAAAATCGCATTAATCTTCATCAGAGGTCCCACCTGAGTCGTGCCTTAAAGAAAACTCTGTAAACTTACTTTTATTATTATGCTTACGGAATATAAGGACATCAACGGCTAAATTATATCACTGCATTATTTTTTTATAATAAGTAATATAAGGGGGCAAATAATCAGTTAGAGCGTCACTATTTACAGCATTTGAAACCCCACAGCATATTTACTTCGATTCCCGTCCATACTAATAAATCTAAACTTTCCTGTAACGGCCGTCCAAGTTAGTTACAATACAATATTATTACAATATTATGTACGACACTATGACCTAGTAGGTAACGTAAATGTGTGTCACATTCTAATAAAAGGCTACCAGCTGGTAGGAGTAGTAGAGGTAGTACAAAAAACCCCTATACTCGTATATTTAAATATTGTTCAAATGTATAAAAATACAATACAAATCTTTGTGAGGGAATATAACAAAAGATAAGAAAAGCGTAATACGCGCGTCATTTTCCGGTGATCGGCGGCCGCGAGATCACCCGACCCTCATTATGATGATGCGCAGGTGAGAAAAGGGAGAAATAAAAATTAAAATTACATTTCTGCAACGTCTACAACAGAGAGATATTAGAAAAAACAACGAATTTACGTTCAAATAAACATGGGGAAACTTCATACCCGAGTTTAAAACAGATCTATATATTATATAAAAATGAATATTTGTCTGTTTGTCCTTTCTGTAAAGGACATAGTAGACATAGTAGACAAATGCATATTATACGATTCTATAATCGCAAATTATGCATTTAACCCGGCGAGAATGTGGTGAGGTGTGACACACCCCTACTAGAGTTTACATCGACATACCTGTTTAATTTGCTATACTACATTTTAGCGCTTTCTTATAGCTGGAGGGAAGGGGTTGACCGAGTGAAACGTGGCGTGATCGACGTATTTGAGCATTACGATGACCAGCGGTACAGGCCTAGGCGGTGGAAAAGCCTAGCACATGCAATTTTTTTTTGATGATCTTTAGTAAAGTTAACGTGCATGAGCCCACGAACGCTTTTAAATTTTCAACTCCTAAGGGGATGAAACAGGGGGTGAAATTGACTAATTATGTCACACGAGTATAACCGCTGAGTACAGTCAGTTTTGTATATAAAATAAATATGGTTTGCACCTTTGATTTGTTATCTGTTATTATTTACAATGCAATAAACTTTACTAAAAATTTGTACAAAATATATACTTATAGATTGGTAAATTGAGTGTTAATATAAATTACATTTTTGTTCATTACGATAGGTTCCCACCCAACCCCATAACATGATCTTGGCCACGACTGAGCCTGGACATAGGAACAGGCCTCCCAAAGAGAAATCCTGTCGCCAGTCGTCGAGGTGCCGTGGCGCTGACACCCAACAAAGGCCGCCCATATCACCTTTCTTTCTCTCATTTTCATTCTCTGTGTAGTGATTGAAGTATAAAATCTAGCTCTACAGTACTGGGTAGTTTTAGGTATAAATAATCAAAATATTTTAGTCTGCGCCCGTCGGTAAGCATCACACCTCGTCCGTTTTTCGCCAACTCGATTTACATATACTATTATTTCTTACAGATTTTCTTATTCTATCAGAAAAAATCACATCAATCAATCACTTCGGAATAGTGAAGCTTTCTGTCTGTAGGAATTTTCACGATCGGGTCAGAATACGCGCGACGAGATAGCGACGTAGTAAAGCAGACACTGCGCCTTTCTCTGCTCCGCAGCCTACTACTTCTGAGGCATAACTGTCTCAAAGAAGGAGACCATGGCTTTCCAGGCGCAACCCATCTCTTGCCCACTTCAAGGCCCTTGCCCTGAGTGCCTCTTGGCGACATGGCGCCGACGCATATAGTCACTATAGCACATGTTCCTTATTTTTAACTGCTTCTAATTACCACAATTATTTTAAAATTCCTAATTATCTGACCCAGAACCCATTATTTAGTAATTTCCTAAGATCAAATTATGACAAAATAAACTAGGGAATTTATTTATTACCTCCTAAAAGCAGTTGTTAGTTTGAAGAATCCACAAAATCCACTAAATCCTATATAGTTCTTTAACTTCAGCAAAATATTTTTAAGAGATATCTACTAAAACTAAATTACTAATTTAACTAATATACTCTACCAGCGTATATATTCCCTGATACCTACAACTTGAGAATCTTCAAATCGAGGGTGAATAGGTACCTTCTAGGCAAGCGTGCTCCATCGTCGGCCAAGTCTACGCTTTCCACCAGGTGAGGCATTGGCCAATCTCAAGCCTATCCATTATAAAAAAAAAAACAAAATTTATTGTTGTTATCCCAATTAGTTGGGGATAAATTAGCTATCGATTTCCTGGGATATCAAGACACATGTGTATGACTTACATACGTGCAAACAATAAAATATGTTATGGTTATCTACACAAACCAAACGGATAGACATTTTAACGACCAGGGTGGTGCAGTGGTGCAGGGCATTTATATATATAACTATATCATATTTGAATTCACGTTTCAACGCGTGCAGATATTGTTTGTTATTGATTGCATTATCTATATAATATAATAATAAACATAACACAAAAAATTGTAGCATAAACACTGTTTTTTTATCTGCCAATTACCGTCATTGTATCAGTAGTATTCGTTACATAAATTATGTAACGACTGGTCCGACTTCACAAATAAACGGTG
>LUGF01009784.1:53601-64123 GCA_001625245.1 Calycopis cecrops
TATGTAACGACTGTTCCGACTTCACTTGAAATAAACGGTGATAAAGCGAATTCGCTTAATAAATTTTATATTACTTATTGTAGCACGTGTATATAATAGACACATTTGTCATGCGAGCAGTGCAAAATGTTTTCGCATGAAATATGTATTTTACACATAATTAGGCTTTATATTATGTAATTAATTGTATGTTTAATAGCAGGTGTCGGCAACCTGACTAGAGATAAACCGCGTAATCCACTCCATCAACATGTTGTGATTCATGGTCTAACTAGCGGGAAATAATGGCGATGTTGGTACAATAATGATTTTTACTCTTTATTTTTGCATCGTTCTTTGCTTCTTCTTTTTCATTTATTCTTTTGCGTCTTATTTTTCATTTGTTTTTTGCATTTTCTTTTTTATTTGTTCTTTTGCGTCTTTTCTTTCATTGATCTTTACGGTTTACTTTTGCATCTTTTTTCTTGCAATTGAGACCCTGAATGTCCATCTCGGAATGATGGGGCATAAAATGGCCACTTCTGGCTGTAAGGATGTCTAACGGCCGTCGTAGTTACCATTCATTAATCAGTGTCATTTCCTTATTATGTTATAGAATATTATGGCCCATGGAGAGAGGAGGAGGAAGGAAAGCAGCGCATCTGTATTACTTCTATACCGATGTCTATGCGCGTCAGTACTCGTGAAAATGACTTCGATTGATCATTTTCCCCCTTAAACAATAGAAAAAAAACTATTTCAATAATTAGGATCCCGTTAATACGACTATTGTAGGATCTCGAATGCGTAGATCCGCTATCACATAATAAAATAGTAATTCAAATGAAAATTACGTATGTTTCAGGGTTTCATTCCATCAAAAAATCCATTCATTGCGTTCCCGGTAGGAAATAAACAAATACGGTATAAAATAGAAACAGTTTGCATTTTATAATGTTACAATCAACAATGCAATAGTCAGTTTAATACTATGTACTTCGAGTGTTGTAGCCAGGCGTTATTTTTTTAAATCCAGGAATTCCGACGGGAGTAGGTAACAGATACAGTTAAACGAGTACCTCCTTTTTCTTTATGGTATATTAGGGCAAACGAGCAGTTGTAGCCATTTTCATGACTACCGACGCCCATATACATCTGCATAGACTACAGATGCGCTGCCCCCCTTTCTCCTCCCACCTCCGTGGACCACCGGCTACTTACACACCGCACGAAACGCGACAGCACAGCTGTCACTTCACGCCTCCACTTACACTACCCCGATTTACTCTAATCCAAAGTTACGCGGTTTTTAAATATCACATCTTTAGCTGTCCAAATGACATATTAGTTAATTATTAAGCTCGTTTCGTCGCGTCGTTCGCTCGTATTAAGTTATTTATAACTATTAATGTTATTCAGACGACCAGGCTGGCGCAGTGGTACAGGGCTCGGATAAGCGGAGCATGTTGCGCCAGGGGTCGCGGGTTCGAATCCCGCCTTGGTCATGGATGTTTATCTGTATTTATATGTATTTCTATAATAAAAATCTTAAATATATAAAAAAATTCTTAAATTTATAAAACATATTAAATATATTTCGTTGTCTAGTATCCCAATTGAAAAGTAAATATTATTTTGTGTAATACATTAACACCCCGAACGCGGTTACAACTCGGTCCCACCTATCGCGTTAAGCGGCATAACTTACCGTACATTTTTTTTTTCATCTTTATTATTTTAAAATGGGTTTTTATCCACATGGATACGTCAACCCCATCGTATCTTATTATTAAGATGGAACAATATATTATCCAACAATTATTCTTAATAATAATTACAAAAGAGCGTCTTCAATTGACTAATCTAGCCAAATTACAAATGTTTTTTTGCAATTTCAATCTATGGTTGTACTAAAATACTCCGTACATTATAAAATAGAAATAGTAAAGATCGTTTGGTGGAGAAAACTTTTGGTACGGCGCGGCGTGCACATAACTCGCACCTGCGTCCTCATCTACATAATGTACTTGTCCGCCGGACACTTTCTCAGGCCGCGTCTTTGGATGTTCCCGTGTATAATATGTTTACGTGTCATTTAGCCTTTACAGAAGCGCTCTCGCTGTGGCTTTGGGTGCTATTTTTTAATAGTATACAGGGAGAAACGAGCAGTTTGAGAATTTATACGAGTCTCATATACACAACGTATAATTATTTTGCTGATGTGATATCCTCCTTTCCTGCTCTCTTCTAAAGGGCCACCGGCTTCTTCTAAAATGAATGTCAGTAAAGATACCACTACGGGGCATCATGTGAGAGTATGTTTCCGGTCGTGCCATTAGCTCCACTATCAAATTAAATTAAATTATTTAAGTTTTTCATAGCATAAAAGTCAGGGTGAGTGGAGATGTGCCACGCTGCATGCTTGCATGCAGCCGAATTGGGCCGGCACGACCGGGGAGGTACCTCTCGCTTACACAAACCCGGCGTAATGTGACAGTTGTGCTGTCGCGTTTCGTGCGATGTGTAAGTAGCCGGTGGCCCATGGAGGTGGGATGAGAAAGGAAGGCAACGCATCTTTATAGCCTCTATACGGATGTCTGGGCGTCGGTAGTCATGAAAATGGCTCCGACTGCTCATTTGCCCCCTATACCATTAAAAAAAAAAAAAAAAAAAAAAGTACGCCCTAACATCTTTGCTCCTTGGAGATGGGGGTGAATGAGAGCAACCGCGGATTGTGAAAACAGAACAGATATGAAGAGAAAAATTAAGTGGACGAAGCAAAACAAATGTGTAACAACTGACTTATGGCATTCTATTATTTCTCCCTACCCCTTAAAAGGTCTGGTCTCGGTCTGGCGTGAAGATATTTATATTATTTTATATTATTATAGATTCAAGAGTCTAAAAAACCCTTAACACGTATTTTGAGCTCTGAGATAAGAAAACTTCAAGCTGTCTCTATTAATAACGCACGTAACACGTAGCCTCGTGGTAAATAGATTTTGGTTTGATGATCTGGAAGTTTCGATGAACAAACAATACAGCGCTACGGGAAATTGGAGATATATGTTATATTTTGTGGATTGTGTTGAAATTGTGGATATAAAATGTGTAGAGTAATATTATAAATAGGAAAGATTGGATAGTAAAATTGCATAGAATAGGCTCCGCTGCTGGACTGATTTTAAAAAACCGGCCAGTGCGAGTCGGACTAGCGCACGCCCTTCGTGTCGTTTTCAGTACCATTATCTACGAAAACGGAAGCTTATCTTTTGTATGGGAGCAAAAAAATCACGTTTATTGTATCGGGGCTCCCTTAAATATTCATATTATATAATTTATTTGTTGTTATAGCGGCAACAGAAATACACCATCTGTGAAAATTTCAACTGTCTAACTATCATAGGTCATGAGATACAGCCTGGTGACAGACGGACGGACATCGGAACCTTAGTAATAGGGTCCCGTTTTTACCCTTTGGGTACGGAACCCTAAAATATTGAAGTTAAAACTTAGCGATGTTAGGAGAACATTGTGAATTTGCGTTAGCAAACATGCTATACGCATGCTACATAGCTCCAATTTCCCGTGCTACGGACTACGGCAGTCCTCATGACGGCCTCTTTTTTACTATTAAATGTATTAGATATACATTATACCAATATGTCCCATATTAACACAGGCGATAGAATATTTTCAATTACGTTACTGGTCCATATAAAAAAATCGATTATATGAGAATGTGTAAAAAATTATAGAAAATATCATTATTCCGTGTATGCTTTGGAGGTTATCTACTTTCAGACCTGAGGGGTTCTTCTTGTACACGCAAAACTACGAAATAGACAACGAAGACATTTTACAAATATATCAATTTAGATTACAATCTGCAACAACATTAAAAAGTACCAGCCATCAAGCGGCCGCGGGTACTTACGGCTCCGGCGTAGCGTAAGTAAAGTTCTTCCCCTGCGTTATCAAAAAAAAAGGGTACGACTAACCTATTGAGTATTGACCCATGCATTGGGGCGAATGGGGTAAAGGGTAACGAATCTACATAACCATTAAATGTGCAAATATTAATGGACGTCAAGTAGGTATATGCTTATTTATGCAAAAAAAAATTTACTCAAAAGCCTCAAACAATCAAGTTGCAGTATAATTTGGGGCACATTCAATAACACGCCATCTGCCAGGGGCGAACGCAGTTTGTAACGCGAAATGTTTCTGCAACACTCACGTACTATTTACACAGGGGAAATTTGAACGTCGAACTATTTGCGCATTTGCCCCAAAATGGAATTTCTTTGTGATCTTTTATACAATCTATAAATATTGTATGAACGATGTGATAAAGAGAAAGTATTTCTCTCGCTAAATATTACATATCCGGGCCGTTTTATTGTTGTTTTTGATGTGCAAAGCTTTTGTTGTTTTATTTTAATTGCGTATTTTTATTTGTTAATGTAGAAAGATTGATAATATGCTGAATTTCGTTTAAGATACAACAATAGGTAAACAGTCAAAAGCTATTTATTAATATTTGCTATTTTTATCATATTTTAAAAATGAATATATACTACTCGTCATATTTTAAAAAAGTAATGGTTATAATTTTGTTTGTCTGTCGCGGGTAATCTTCGGGAACACTGATATGGTCATAAAAAATATTTCATTAACAGAAAGCCGCACTATTCAAGAGAGTCGGAGAAGAGAGCAGTCGGAGCCATTTTCACGACTACCGACGCCCATAGACATCCGCATAAAGTTTATACAGATGCGCTCCAAGGACCACCGGCTACTTACACAGCGCACGAAACGCGACAGCACAGCTGTCACTTAACGCCTGTATCGTGTAAGCGAGAATTACCGACCCAGTCGTAGTATTTTAGACTATATTTTATTACTACAGCCCGCGTAAAATAGACGCTAATAAAGGAGTCAGTGTTTTTTAAGGTATAGGGGGCCAAACGGTCAGTCGGAGCCATGACTACCGACGCCCATAAGCATCAGCAAAGATATAAACGGAGTCGGTGCCATCCTTCTTACTCCCACCTCCATGGGCTACCAGCTATTTACACACCGCACGAAACGCGATAGCACAGCTGTCACTTTACGCGAATCTTGTGTAAGCAAGAATTACCTCCCCGGTAGTGCCGGCCCAACTCGGCTACATGCATGCATGAAGCGTAGCCTACCGTTATGTTGTATTGACATTCCATTTCACCAGCACAGCAGTGACGTCACCACCTCTCACTAGTGAACTTGTAGGCCTACGGTTAACATTTAAAGAGAGTTACTTTAAATCCGAACATCTGATCCCGGCCGGGCGCAGACGGAGCTCTATTATGCCAAACACTTATTGAAACTGTTCTTAAGTGTTGTCCTTTTATGGAGGTACTCCATAAATGTTTGATAGGGCTATCTCGGGAAATCTCTGTCTCCATTCGCAGAGGGTCCGCACTCAAATAAAACGCGTCCCAAATATTATTTCCCGACGTTTCCCCTCTTAACTTCGATGTGAACTTTTATTTTTATGCCCCTACGTCCTTATCAAAAGTGAAACACGCTCGGCGAGATTCAGTGACTTACTCGAACAAATCCAACAACCTAAGATCTTCTTTTTATTAGTATGATATACTTTAAGGGCCCTTTTACACTGAACGTTCTTTCTTTGTTGTATTAAATAATAGTTGAGTTATGCATATAAGAGCTGTGGTCGATAGTGTAGTATTGAATCTAGTGTATGATTGTGTATATTTTGGTTGCACTTTTAGCAGGGATAGACCTTGCAAGGTACACGGGATCGTTAGGGAAGTTGCTTACAAGCATGGTTTTAAGCTAACCAGCCTTGCCCTGTATAATTATGCAATAGTAACATTGCTTGATCAATCTCCCATGCTTTATTTATTAGAAATGAGAGTTGGATATGTCAGAAAGTGCATGAAAAGAATTAATGCAGACGAGATGAGGTCGTAGCGAAAAATATGTGCGTAGCCCTCGCCGACCGCGTTCGTAATCGCAAAGTGAGAAAGAGAGATTAGGTATGAGATAAAGTGTTGGTATAAATGATGAGAGCATGTTCCGTCGGTTTGGACATGTAGAAAGAATAAGGAAAGCAATATACTATAATGCGAATGTGAAGAGATTTAGGTTTCGGGCTCTTCCTCAAGACCACGATCAGATTGGTCTGGCCTTGTAAGAAGATGATGGCAAGAGTATTCGCAATGATAGTATGAAGTAAAAATTTCATGTAGTAGATACAGAGTATTTTAAAAATAAAATAGTATTTTTTCATTAATCTAATGACATTCAGTAAGACGTAGTGCCATGCGACATGCATGTACGTACCCGAATTGGGCCGGCACGATAGAGGAGGTACCTCTCGCTACCGGGGAAATGTGACAGCAGCTGTGCTGTTGCGTTTCGCGTCTGTATAACCCTTATGCCTTGTACGCCTGTATAATCTTATGAATGTCTGTGGGGGACGGTAGTCATAAAATTATTCCGGCTGCTCATTTGTCCCCTTATACTATATTAAAAAAAATTAAACACGATTATAACCATTATTACCGTCCAATTTGAAAGCGTGTCATGTAAGCGAGAGGTACCTCAGCGATCGTGCTCTATTTGTCTGCAATAGAACAATGACACTATCATTTTAGTGGTCATACAAATACTGAGGCTGACGATAATGATGTATTCTTATTATATACACTAAACAAACAAACATACAATTAATAGGTGCAGATATAAACAGCGAAACATTGGCAACACAATTGTCACCTCATTATAATTCGCCAACATGTCCAACTGCCAATCCAATCAATATTTCGGTTAACCGAATTTATTATAGCGTCGAAACGCCACACAGCCTGTGCTTCTCAAAATTTCAGCGGCACCTATGAGACGTATTAGTATGCGGTGCCCACAATAACCGAAGCCAAATCACAAAAGATTTCCGGCGCGCGATGCACGGGGGATGAATGCCGACGTGTAATCAGAAGGGTCCCAATCTTACCTCATTTCGGCGGCATAATGTCGAACACGGCTTCATCAAGGGCCTTTTATCTAGTCACTATGACTTTTACTGTTCGTAGCCAAACACAATCCTGATTGGTATTTTAACATCTTCATTTGCCTGAACGAACTATACTCCTTTTTTTTTGGCTCATTGATATTTCGAATTTAAATTTTATAACCACCAATGCAACACCAATAATATTGAGAATTCATTACGAAGTATTAAGCCACCGTAATCTTCCGAATCATTATGAAATAATAAAAGTATATTTTTTTGTAAAAACCATGGTTGTTATTACTAATCAGTGTAAGAAAAGGATCGTGGCAAAGCCAAGTTTGTTAAAAGCTTTTGACAATTTAGAAACATGTTGAGGACATGGTCAGCCCTCTTTTCTTTTGAAGTAAAATATCTAGATTACCTATATATTTAAATAAATTAGTGATTATTGGTGGAATATCGTTGTTTAAATTTATTCGTAAGTCCATTTTTTCCGCATCTGATTACCTGAAAACAAGTCCCGCATGAAATAAGCTTCGAAAATAAAATTATAAGTTGTAAGGTAAGCTGTAGGTAAGCTGTAATCGCGTCGTAATATACAGTATTTAATGCCACCCAATAATCCCTAGCACACTTACTGGCCATTTATTTCCACAAATTTAAAAATAATAATAGGCTACCAAAACACGCTAGACTGGAATTCGCAATTCGCCAACTCTCCAAGACGTGTCGTAATAGTTTCACGTTCGAGTTTCTTCAACAAACGTTATTACAGTAACCATGGTGAAATGCACTGCTAAAACTATTCACAATACCGCCAGCTAAAACGGAAAGTGGATTGACATATTTCGATTCCGGAGAGAATGTTTTGTTCGAATGATTTTAGAATAAAATTCTGATAGTCGTTTGTTCCTGTTTTAAATTCACGAGCTTTCACACTATTTGTTGAATTGTCATCTAATGTCGTGTATGAATGGTAATAGCGTGTTCTTGTTAATTGTAAATTCTGTCAAAATAATTTCGAATTATTTTCAAGATCGATCGAATTATTTACAAATAATGTTATATAATGTTGTAACTGAAATGCTGTGTACATTTGTAATTGGACGTCAGATTTGAAATTGTAAGTGTCAAAACGTATCTATTATGTAATGTATTATCTGTTGTCTGTTGATGTACCTTTAAATAAATAAATAAATGTTATATTAAGAATTTTAGCGTCATTGCCAAAGTCTGCTTCAATGTGCCTGCGTCCGCCCGCCCTTCCTCATTCTACCCGACTGTAGCAGAAGGAGGGCAAGATGTGGGGTGAATGTATTTTATATTTCTATCTTCCCTGCTACATTCGGAACAGGTTTTTCCTTATGAGGTGATTTTTAATTCGTCTTGATACCGTCAGTACATTAAAGTATATTTTAAGTAATTGTGTTCTTTTTTGTTTACAATTTATTTTAGGTTATTGAGAGGGCTTAATGAAAAGAGACAAATGAATGAAGCAAACTCCACCTCTACCACAATAGGAAACTGTGGGAAAATGTGTTGTTATAGTTGTTAGGTTATTATAAAGATGAAAGAATATCTGTCTCTGCCACCAAGTGGTTGTTATTAATGCCTGGTGGATTTGACAGATAACAGATCGGTATTAGAGATATAATACTATTTCGATGAAAAAAATACCTTCTACGAACGTACTACGAACATGTACTCTTAATCTAGTTGATTTATACTAAGGCAAATTTCATGACATTAAGATTTAGTGCCGTTGTAGCCAAATTGCGTCGATACTATACGAGCGAAATCTTGTGTGTTTGTGACTTTCCGCTAATCACTTACGACTGCTCATGCCCATCTAATATCATAAAAAACATGTTAATTATTCTAATTTCAAATTATTCTAATTCTTAATTTTTCAAAATTATCATATTTATATTATTATAGTTATTATAACCATGAATGCTTATTTTTTATTTATTAATTATAAGTAATAAATAGAATAATTTAAACACCTATACCGGAGTCAACAACCTCCTACAGAAGCCTGGATACATATTAATCATACAGTCCACACGAGTCGCACCCGCCAACCCGCCCACCACTTATACATGACTGGGCGCAAAGCTTTATAATTTAATATATAAAATCCTTAAGTAAATTTATAAGAGCGTCGAAATGGGTTAGCGTAACGATTCATATTGCATTCAGCCCGCGGCAGTAATTAAGATTTCAGAGACCTGCAAAAAGCCCGGCACACCTTATCCGATTTAGCTACGAAGAAAACACCTTTTTATTATATTACAAACAATTATAATATAATATTTTATATAATAAATTATTACAATCATATATTTGTACTATTCATTATATTTTTTCTGTGTGTGCCAGTTTTATATTTCCTTTTCTCCGAATTTTATTTTCGCTGAAGAAAGCATGGGGTAAAATAAAAATATGTTTTATTATTAAGAAAGAAAACATGCAGTTAAAAAACATACCAAATGTTATTTTATTCTCGATATATACGTACATATATACGCAAACACCAGAACATATAGGAGTAACAGGCTGAAGGCCCAGTGCAGCTTCATCTGTATGAGAGGCGAGTGCCCTAAGGTAGCTCGAGCCTCTGTTTTTGTGGTCGATGGGGGTGAGACCCTCCCTTCTTTCCCAGCTAGTCTGGGAGGAGGCAAACCGGATTATTAAGATTAATAGGTAATAATTAATAGGTATTAATAATGACAATACCAATTCTCACAAGACACAAGATGATTTCTGGTACTCAGAGTTGCAATGTTCAGTCATCGCCATATTTACCAGTCGTTGTCAGTCTTGACAGATATCGGCTAATTTACTACAAGACGTTCGATGTCGCGATACCTGACATCCGGATTCATTACAGACTCCCTATTCTGCTAAGATAGTACCCCTATCCCCTTGAGTCGACTTACACTTCGTCTGCCCGCACCTTTGAACTTTACAAGCAAACCTTTGCAAGCAATTGGATTTGTTCTTATTGTATAATGGGTCAAACGAGAAGTTGAAGCCATTTGTTACTACGCGCATAGTCATCCCCATACTTGATGCGGTGACCTCCTTTTTCCTCCTTTCGCGACAGCATAGCGGTCTTAAATCGGTATAGTGTAAGCGAGAGGTACCTCCCAGGTCGTGCGCACCTAATCAGCTGCATGCCTGTAGCAGCTCTACCTCTTACAAGGAGAAAAATAACTTCAAATAAGATCCTATTTGAAGGTATTTTTGTTCTGCTATTGCAATGTAGTCAGAGAAAATCAACGCTGAATTCTGCTCGGCTACTGCAATAGACAAAACAGTATGAATTAAAATAAAACAACTTCAACAGACTTTATCGCGGTTTATTTTGTTATTTGACAAGCGTTTCAGAAGCTTCACAGTAAACATGCTCACACCCGTGGCCATGTTCACAGTAAACATGGTCACACCCGTGGCCATGTTCACTGTAAACATGGTCACACCCGTGGCCATGTTCACAGTTAACATGGTCACACCCGT
>LUGF01009784.1:64258-82504 GCA_001625245.1 Calycopis cecrops
ACAGCCGTGGCCATGTTCACAGTAAACATGGTCACACCCGTGGCCATGTTTACAGTAAACATGATCACAGCCGTGGCCATGTTCACAGTAAACATGGTCACACCCGTGGCCATGTTCACTGTAAACATGGTCACACCCGTGGCCATGTTCACAGTAAACATGGTCACACCCGTGGCCATGTTCACAGTAAACATGATCACAGCCGTGGCCATGTTCACAGTAAACATGGTCACATCCGTGGCCATGTTTACTGTGACTAAATAAACCACGATAAAATCTGTTAGGATTTTTTTTATTTTAATAAGTAGTATTCACGTAAACTTAAGACATTATTGTGAGGGTCAGTTTGAATATTGAATGTGCAACATTTTGCGTACACGTGGATAATGCTAAGGAATTCATTACACTGTGTTGACACCGACAAATGCCCCTTTACATATTCTCGAGATCCCGAAGATTGAGCCATGAAATTGAAAACGATCCCTTTGAAGAAATTTATTCCAGGCACGAACCGCTCCCACTCAGATGACGAGGAGATTTGCACGTTTATTTTTATGAAATTATCGGAGACACTCAGTTTCCATTCATGTTTTAGCATAAATGTGTTATGACCTCGGCTAATATTTAAATTGATGTTTTACAGAGCTTTTAAAATTTAAAACGTTCGTCTTTAAGGAGATTTTATACTTTTATAACAATGTTAAATAAAACAAATGTTAAGAAGAATATTTACTGCCTATAATAGGTGCGAAAAAAGTTGACGTTTATATAATTTTAATATAACCACTGTCATTAATGTATAGTCTAATAGTCTGTCTGTCAGTGCGTGTACAGGAACGCTACCAAAATAGAACGTTTGATATAATCACGAGTGACTGTCGACGCCCAGAGACATACGCATACTTGTACACAGATAGGCAGATAGGTACATTGTAAGCGTTGGCCTCCTTTCCTCAGTTTCCTCCTTCTCTTCGACATGCCACCGGAAGCTCACAAACCGCATGAAACACGACAGCATAGCTGTAATTTTACGGTACCACCATGTAAGCGAGGGGATCCTCGGTCAGCTGTTATTCAATATGCCACCTCATACTAATCCTCTAGTGAACAACAAGAGCAACTCCACAAATAGTAAGTTTAGTAAGAGCTAGCTGCTTACATGCAGCCGGATTTCGCCGGCACGACCGGGTAGGTACCTCTCGCCTACGCGACACCGGCGTAAAGTGACAGCTGTGCTGTCGCGTTTCGTATGGTGTTTAAGTAGGCGGTTGCCTACGGAGGCGGGAGGAGAAAGAAGGGCGGCGCATCTGTATAGCCTTTATGCGAATGTCTATGGGCGTCGGTACTCATGAAGATGGCTCCGAGTGTTCGCTTACCCCTCTATCCCATAAAAAGTATACACAAAATTCATCAGCAAAGCATGAGCCACATTGGTTACGTAATAAGTCTACTTTGTACAAGAAATCGAAGTGAACGTTCAACCACTATTTCAAGTTCTCAAGTAATATTTAAATTTAAATGAGAGCAAAATTATGAATTCGAATTGAAAATAAGAAAAACTTTAAGATGGGTTGCCATTTCCAAGTAGTAAAACTTTTGATGAACCAATTTCTTTTCTGACAAAATGTATTATTTTCGCTCGTCTTTGAAAATGTATTATTTGTATAAATACATTGTTAGTTTTGGAACAGTATACAGGTTTTCATGGTTTTGCAAATTAAAGGTAGAATCTGGGTATGGCCCTTTTTAGACTGGAGTTGAATCAACTACGAATATATCCTGTATCTACATAATTTGGCACCCGTAGCAAATCCTCGCAAGGGACCTATGGACCCCACTGTTTGGAGTCAGAAATAAGAGTTAAGTTCCTATAGTATCGTTAACTTATATCTGTGATAACACTAAAGCTCTCGCATGCCTTTATGATAGTGGCAGCAGAGGAGCAGCTTAAAAAAGCAACGGACTCTCAAATCAAGTGATTTATAGATTTAATTGTGGGGTACAAAATATGTCAGTTTACATGTGAAGTCATCGGTATACTTTACACTTCTCGACTGCACATTATACTACTAAGTGTACACTTGGAAGTGTAAAGGGGGCCGTCGATAATGAGCCTTTTGGTTACTATCGACCTCCACAGACGTCAGCATATCTATTGTGCAGATGTTCGACTGCCTCGCGGCAAGCATGTTCAACCACAGACGTAAGGTCCTGGGTTCGAATCCCGGGTCGGATCAAAAATTAGTATTGGGATTTTTCAATTTCTATAACAGTCCGGAGTCAGGAAGTTTACACCGCAAGCACCTACAAGAATTACACCGCCGTGTCTCGGTGAGCACGTTAATCCGTCGGTCCTGCGCCTGATTTCTCACCGGTCGTGTCTATTGTCGGAATATGAGAATGAGGGCATAGAGAGTGCACTTGTGTCTGCGCGCACTTGTGCACTATAATATGTCCTGCGCAGATGGCTCGTCTATAAAGACGGCCGCCGTAGCCGAAATTGGCTAGGAGGACTATTTTTTTGTGCAGATGTATTGCGCTCTTTTCATCCTTTAGGAGTGCTTTGGTTCTGTAAGAGGTAGTGCCAAAATGTATGCATGCATGCAGCCGAACAGGGCTGGCACGACCGTAAGGTCGGCGTAAGGTGACAGCTGCGATGTCGCGTTTCGTGCTGTGTGTAAATAGCCGGTGGCCCATGGATGTAGGAGAAGGAAGGAGGGCAAACCTTCTGTGTAACTTCCATGCGGATGTCTATGGGCATCGGTAGCCATAAAAATTTCTCCAACTGCTCATTTACCCCCTTATACTATATTAAAAAAAAATACAAAAATAAAATTAATATAAAATAAATGTCATTACGAATCCAACCTGGATCCTTGACATCCGTCACTAAGCACACCAATGACACAGGCATTAGAAAAACGACATTAAAAAAACGCATATAGCCGTATTTTTATATCGATATAAAAAGCCCGAGCGTAAAAAATAAAATTTCATTAGGAATCGAACCCGGATTCATGATATCAGTTACTAAGCAAACCACACACAGACATAGAAAAAAGACATTTAAAATGCGCGTATATCCGTATTTTTTATATCGATGTCCGAACGTAACAAACTTTTCCACTTTTTCACCCCGACCGCCCCGACACGCCGACACGCCAACCACACGTTCTCTATTACAAACTCGCGCTCTCCATTATCTCTGCGACTGAATTTGTTTTTAAATTGTCGCTTCACTTTTTAAATTAAAAACACACACACACCAGAGACTTTTTGACAAAATGGCGGGAGACAAAAATACGATTGCTTTTGAACAATATAATTCCAACGTGAAATATTTCTTTATTACTTAAATAGCAGTAGAAAAAAAATAACTAAAATGTAATGTATATAATATGTAGCTAATATATTAGATTAGTACATTAATATATGTGTAATAATGTAGTAGAGCCCCATATTTTGTACGGAAAAGAATGTGATCATCATCAGCCCTAATGATGAACTTTTGGACATAGCCTTCTTAGAACACGCAATATTTAATATTTGTAAATATTCGTAGGCGGCAGCTGCATTGTAGCCGAATTGAACACACACGACCGGGGAGGTATATCATGGACACACGTACCTACATTACCACTGCAAAGTAAAATCAGTACTGCTTACACACCGCACGAAACACGACAACACAGCTGTTACTTTGCACCAGTTTCGTGTAAGCGAGTCGTGCCGGCCCAATTCGGCTGCATGTGAACTCAATGAATCCACGTGATCCAAAGAAGTCCAAGATTCTTGCATATCTTTTACTTTAAATAAATTAAAAAAAAATATGTATTTATTTTGCAAAGATGTAACTGTTACTTAATAAACTTTCTATCGCGCAGCAGCTGCACGCAGAACAAGAACAATTTCGAGCGTGATCGCATAAATATCTGAACCTCTACAATACCAATCGTTACCAACACGTCTTAGAGCCTCTAAGTTAGTACTAAAACTTAATCGCATACAAATATAATGCGGCGCTCCCCGCGAGCTACATAATGACCTCGCGTATAAAAAGCGCAAAATATCGCGAACGCAATTCGTCATGTCATTATGCAAGGAAAGGGCGAACTTTACGAGCATAATAACATGAGATGTCTGACTCGGTCCTGAATCGTTCTTTATTGTGCCATGTTTTATGTGAACGATTAACCTTTTAATGCTATGGCCCGGCAAAATGAAAATCCTATTCAAAGTGAACGCTCCGCCTAAATTTTTATCCGCGCATTCACGATATTTATAAATGGCCGGCCACGTCAATGCTCCTGTATTCTTTATTATATTCCAGGCTTCTATAATGGAACTATTAGAACTTTACTGATTTTCGTTCGGCTAACTAGCATTCCGAGCCAATTTCTTGATAAAGGACATGCATACATATCTGCATAAAGTTAATACAGATGTGTTGGCTACTGGCTACTTAGTGGTTGTCGGCGGCGCGGCCCGCGGGCGCACTAGATGGCCACATGTAGCCACAGTGAGGCGCGAGCTAGCGTTTAGACGTTCGTCTATCTATAGAATAATGATCTGTACATCACTTGAGTTAAGGTTCTTTTTTAATTGACACTACTTCCGTTGGCTTGACAGAATGACGCGCTCTGAGTCTCATTAGTGCAGTCGCACTAGGCTCCCGCCCCGACGCTGCAGTGTGGACGTAAAGCGCGTTTTCATATGTTTGATATTCCCGCGCGTGCACCCGCACCCGCGCCATGCTCGCAGTGTGGACCACCACTTACACAGCGCACAGAACGCGACAGCACTGCTGTCACTTTAGACCGATATCATGTAAGCGAGAGGTGCCTGGGTCGTGCCAATTCGGCTACATGCATGCATGTAGAGTGGCACTACCTTTTACAAAAAAAATTCATTTACTTTTCTTTTTATAATTTCTTGAACAAACTGTCGTTATATAGTTAAGTCCCCTTTCGGTAGTGAGTTAAGCAATATAATTTAGAGCTCTGAAAGTCGTAGATCGTGTCTAGCTAGGGTTCAATACGGGCAGACATAACGTAGAACAAGTTATGACGATGAATTTGGGTATAAGTTTAGAAATTCAACGATAGATGTGGTGGTCTGTTGGTAGATGTGGTGGGGCTCTTTAAATATTTTATTTATGAGAGAATACTTAAAGATAAAGCCCATGTGGGTGGGAGGAATATGGAGGGCAACGCATCTGGAGGGCGTCGGTAGTCATGAAAATGGCCGCCTCTGCTCGTTTGCCTCATACTATAAAAATAAAAAATAAAAGTCAAAAAATAATAAGTAATAATAAGCGTAGAGTTTTGCAGATGTCTATGGGCGGCGATCGTCTTCTAACATTTGCTCGTTTACCACATATCTTATAAAAAAAATCGAATACGATTCGATCGATTATTATATTCATTTTGTTACACTACAAATGACTATTCCTGTATCAAATATAAATTTCATACGTTTTCATTTCCTTAATGCCTGTGTATGCTGTCAGCAGAGTTTCAATAAAGTATTGTAGTATGAAATAGTACAGATGAGCCATAGAACGTGATCTCGCCTGGTGAGACTCGCCGCGCTGATTGTGGCGCACAATGAGAGCAATCACCACCGGGAGGTGACAGAATATGAAGGATTGTACCCGAATGTGGAACGTAACAATAACATTATTTACCGGCAGCGGTGGGGTGAACAAGTGTGCTGTACGACTTACAAAAAACAAATTCCTTCAAAGGTTTTTATATAAATAAAAATAAAACTCCACAATATATTCAGAAATATTTTATTTAATTATTAAACAATTTATGTAGGTACATAGAAAACAAACTTATTAACCAAAATAAGATACATTGCAAGGCAAGTACAAAGGTACAACTTATTCCATAGAAACTCTTCCAGCAACTATTTTTTAAATAGTATAAAGGAGCAAACGACCAGTCGGAGCCATTTTCATATTCTCAAGACC
The DNA here is from genome assembly GCA_001625245.1 of Calycopis cecrops. Lineage (NCBI taxonomy): Eukaryota > Metazoa > Arthropoda > Insecta > Lepidoptera > Lycaenidae > Calycopis > Calycopis cecrops. The sequence goes on from LUGF01009784.1 coordinate 70,236, forward strand.
CGGTGGTCATGATGCCCTTAGACATCCGCACAGAGGTTATACAGATGCGTTGCCCTCCTTCCTCCTCACCCCTCTATAGGCCATTGTATCGAATTTTGTCTTTCAGTTCGTTAATGCGAGGCCAAGGCTTGTATGTAGGTTAAATTTTGTATACGTTAGAATAGATTTTTTAAAATTTGTTAGAAAATCTCATATTGTCTCTCCAACTTTATTTTCTCTCTATAAATTATTGGAGAGAAAATAGAGTTTGACAATACGGTCCCGTAACCCTAGGTATACGTTACTAGTGCGTCAAATATTCTGTGTAGGGCACTGCTAGATCATCATAAAATAATTACAAGCTAATTACCACTGCGTGCGATATAAATTATCGAGCACAATTTTAATGCGAAAGAAATCGAAAAATCCTAGACGTTAAAAAGAATCCCATCAAAACATGGAATTTTACACGTTGTTTTTATCAAATATATCATTGAAAACATGTTATTTTCTTACGATAGTGTTCTTATCTACAGTTTACTTAAGAGCTATAGAATGATGTTTCAAAAGTTATCTAATAGGAGGTCAAGTTGATGGTACCCATGATTTTGCGTCAACACGTTTTATATCTTGTTTATGATATATTATCATCATCTGAACATAAGAGTGAAGTTCTGAAGATTTGAATCTCAAAAGAAAGAAACTTTGAAGTTTACATTCAAAACAGCTTTTTTATTAGGCCATGTCCTACGCTATGCTTTTAGTTCCTCATTCGACATGACCTTCGTCTTATTGATATTCTAAAGTAACACTTATTCTTAATACACATTATTTTTATTTATTTCTTCATTTTATTATTCTAATAATTACAAATCTAATTTTGGATTTATCTTTGGATCACGTGGATCTTATAAGCCGCGTACCTGAGACCTAACTACACAGACGCGGACAAACCAATAATTTATATTATTTTAAACTTTGGAAAAAACATTTGGGGTATAAGACCACTACTCATTGGTAATTTGTATTACGAATGAAAAGTAATAGGTAGTTCCACGCTACAAGTCAAGCAAGTAGCCGAATTGGGCCGGCACGACAGGAGAGGTGCCTCTCGCTTACACGAAAGCGGCGTAAAGTGACAGCAGCTGTGCTGTCCATGAAGGTGGGAGGAGGAAGAAGGGCAACGCACCTGCACAAACTATCGGAAAGTCGACTGGCATCGGTAGTTATGAAAAAAAACTACTAACTTATACTAGCCCGATACAACTTCATTGCTATGAGTTTTCGTCGGGCAACGTGACGATATTTGGGGTCGAAAGGGGGAATCAAATCCCACTCTACCTCAGATGGGGGAGATGCATCCCGATGTAAGTATGTCTGTAATAACTTATTTAATTATTATTATCATGGCCAGAGAGACCGCGGAGTCCCTCAGCCGCGACTCTGAGGTCGGGGGAAGCTCGCGCGCGGTAGCAGAGATGGACTCGGCGCTGTCGAGAATCAATGGTATAACCTCTAGGTATATAGTCAATCGTTGTTTATATGTCGTTATAGGAATTATATTACGCGTGTCCGAGCTGAAACACGCAGTGTCGATATAACCAACGCATCTGTTAGATATCGGGTGTTGCGGATGTCTGTGGGCGTTGGTGATCACTGAACATCAGGTGGCCCAACTGCTCGTCTGCCTCCTATGGTATTAAATAAGTGAGCATGGTCAGTTCAGAAGAAGTATTTTTTCTCACATCGGTGACCAGTTATCTTCTTACCAGTTATCTATCGTGTGAAAATGATATCTACAATTATAGAATAACATAGTAATTACATTCGTTTACGTATCAAATATCAAAAACATACTACTATCAGCTGGAGGTCATGGTTATGGTACCCATAACGTTACGTCAATCGCTCTTATATCTCAATTTATATAACAACTTATTCTACTAATATTATAAATGCGAAAGTTTGTAAAGATGTTTGTTACTCTTTCACACAAAAACTACTGAACGGATTTTCATGAAACATTACAGTAATATAGCTTTCATGTCAGAATAACATAATAAGTTAAAATTTATAGGGATTTTTTATAATCCGAAATCCACGCGGGCGAAGCCGCGGGTGAAAGCTAGTATAACCATATAACCTTTATTTAAGTGTGACTATTGGGCGTATGTCTTTTAAACACATCTCTATCTCTCTCCAAAACAAATCCTAAAATACCTTATTTAAATATTTAATGCATCAACATAATTTTGAAGGATGACATTCTTAAAAGCGGATGAACATTAGACATTACAAAGGTACCTACTTACGTGTTCTGACACAACCGCAGTACACGACGGGCCTGTGAGAGCCCCCGCTATATAATAAAGGCTACTGGGCAGTAATCAATGTGGCGTTGATAATAGAAAAAGGAAACAAGAGGCTCTTGAATAAAAATTTGCCAGTGTTTCCACTCTAGCTTTATTGGGCTCCGGAGGGACATACAGAACCTTTGAAACCTTTCATCTTGGCATCGACTTTAAATGTCATTTTCAAAATCATCCTGATGAAATAGACATATGTATGAAAATATTCAACTCTTTTTTATTTCAGTCTTAAAAAAATTAAATAAAAACGATTTTGTATTATTTCAAATAAAGAAAACTAATTTTAAAAGGTAATATATAAATCATGTACCTAGATCTTTTTAATTTTCAATGTTTTTTTAATAGGACATGAACATATGTTACTATGCACATACTTGTGATAGGGAGATCCACTTTTTAATGTCGTTCTAGCCGATTACGGCTACGGCGGCCATCTCTATAGAAACGACACCATCTGCGGACGGCAATCCGACTCGAACCGATAAGAAATCAGACGTAGGACCGACCGCTAATCGTGATCTCCGAAGCACGGGGGTGTAACACCGCCAACGTCCTGACTCTGAACTGTTATTAGAAATTGAAAAATCTCAATAACAAATTGGGTCCGACCCGGGATTCGAACCCAGGACCTCGCGTCTGTGGTTGAACACGCTTATCACTAGACCACGGGGCAGTAGCACCAGATACGTTTTTTATGCTATAAAAGCCATAAAAACCATTTTTCTGAGAGCTCGTCATTTGGTGCAGAATTTGCGATAACGTAACACGATTGTGCATTTTTTTTCTTTATAGCCTACTACATAAAGCTTAATCTATCCGAAGAAACTAACAATGTATAAGGATAAATCAGGGTAACTTAAGATTTTTGATTCTTACAAGGCTCTTTTACATCAGGGTTAGAAAACTTTTTGATTTTTTTAAGGCTTTTTAAGGCTTTTTTAAGGCATCAGCGTCTTACAAAAATCAAAAACTTTAGATTTTTTAAGGCTCAAGCTAATTGACGTGTGACACAAAAGCTATATTGACAGATCGATATTTTTTTTAATTTATATTTTTTTTATATTATTGTAAAATGACGGACGGATTTCCAATTCTTTGGACGATTACTTCCGAAAATAAAGTATATTTTGTTTTGGGTCATTTTGGAGTGTTCATTGTGGATGAAACCACTGTGCACCGCTAGTAACATGGCCTATGTTACTCCTAGAATAGCTGTCTGATAGTGAAATAATTTTTACGATCGGTCAAATGACTAAAGTTAATTTTTCATCCTTATAATATTAGGATATATAGTATGTCTACCCGAAATTTCCTTTCTATATCCACGATTTAACGTATGCTTTTATTATTTTATTTTATTTTTTAACCTTAGAAGGTTATTTATTATACCCCTTTTGATTGAACTGATACACTCAATCAAATATTCACCAATTATATCTGAGGACTTTATTGATTGCATCAGTCTTAAAATGAAAACTACATCAAAATTAATAAATTCTTGATGTCTACACTCTACAGAACTTTGTCACATAAAGACACTTGTGCACTTTCTCAGGTTTAACTTTTAATTAAAACATCATTATGGTTACACATCCAGATTTGGAAACCGAACACAATTGCGATTTCTAAAATAGCAGTGATATTAGAGGCACATAGGCCTTTGGAAATTTGAGTCGAAGATCGATGCCAGTGGCGTACTATGAGAGAGGAGTCCAACAGTGGACTGCAATAGGCTGATGATGATGATGATGATGATGATGATGATGATGATGATGTTGATGATAACATTGTCTTTTAACGTAGAAAAACTCAAACAAGCACGAAAAAAACTCAACTCCTTCGATTTTCATGAGGGAGCATTTTTTTAAATGAAAACGGGCGTAGCGAGCTAAAGTATAGATGAAACATTGAACTATCTATGAATTGTCACAAGAACATCACCAAATGAACGATGGGAATAAATGCAATGAAATTAAACATAAACTTATCCGGGACTCCCTTTGATTAAATTCCATTGTATGTCAGAAAATAACGTTCACACATAAGAAATTAATTTGAAGATATCTAAGGCCTATAATTTGATTGATAAAATCATATGATACATTACCTTTTAATCTTAATTCATAACATAATAAAAAATCTAAGACAGTATTTATTTATCCTTATTCTTTCAACACTAAATGATACACGCAGTACCTTCAAACACTAAGTAGGTACCTACTAGCACTTAGTACCTATTAACGAGACTTATCAAGCCGCCTTTACACGGCCCAATACAGACCATTCGTCTAAAATCAATCTCATACTCTTATCTGTTTACTTACGTATTTAATATCAGCTGGCGAACTGGTATATAATAACGCTGTTGAACTTGAGAAATTATTCTATTGCAAACTTCGAGAGCAAAAGGTAAGTTTAATATGTTTTGCCAAAGTATATTAAATAAAATATTTTAATTATATTTTGACAATATTACATCTAAGAGTATAATCGAAATTTGTTTCATAACTAATTGGACATAATTATGAGTTTTCAGTTGTTTAAATAATTAAATTCTTTATATACTAACAAAAGTTTTCTTCTAGCTAATAAACTGCAAAATGGCCACAAAGAAGTTTGCCGGACCGTCTCCTTACACAAAGAAAAACACCTACCCAGAAGTGGACTACTTGCACACCGAGTGAGTAAATTTTCAATTTAAATTTGTGAAAAATATCATTACGAGAGTACTTGATATTTCTTAATTTTTACAAGTTTCTGAAATATTACCAAATATGATTGTTTCGATTCACTTCTGTTCTTCTTCAGCTTACAGAAAGGAACTAGAAATTTTTGTAAACATAAAATAGCGTTAATTAGATATTTCTATTCCCTTGCTTATATGATATTTTTATATTTAAGTTTAACTACTTCTCTTCAGGTACTTGAACAACGTCAACACAGACAGAATGGGAAGACCAAAGAAGGCGCCAGTAGTCGGTGCTCTCTTCGGTCTGGGCCGCGCTGGTTCTATCCATCTTATGAGCATCATGCAGAACCCCCGCATCATCCTGAAGTACATTGTGGATGAGCGCAAAGAGAAGTTCTCTGACCTGAGGTCGTACTGGAACCTTAGCGACGATGTCATATTCATCACCCCTAAGGAGAGTGACCGCGTATACAAGGACAAATCGTGAGTAAAAAATATAATTAGCTAATGAGACATTTTTCTATTAAAACTATTGAAACGTTGTTAGAAAGTTTGCTTTGTAATTGCCACTTAATGTTGATCTAAGGCCGCTATCCCACTGGCGTTTTACGAGCGTTGACGTCTCTCCGACGTCTTCGCAACGTCAACGCTGCGCTGACGCAACGTTAACGTCGTGACGTCGCGTGGTAATAGTTAACGTCTGCTAAACGCGACGTTAGCGTCGCGTCGTGCACATGGTGCTACATAAAACGCGACGCTAACGTCGCGTTTAGCAGACGTTAACTATTACCACGCGACGTCACGACGTTAACGTTGCGTCAGCGCAGCGTTGACGTTGCGAAGACGTCGGAGAGACGTCAACGCTCGTAAAACGCCAGTGGGATAGCGGCCTAATTTGAGAGTAGAGCATCTAATTTTATGATGATGATAGCAGTATACTTAATAATACTTTATCTCCAGTGTCACGACTGTCTACATCGGTTCTCCAACATACACCCACCACGACATCGTCGTCAACTCCATCGCCAACAACAAGGACGTCTTCTGCGAGAAGCCGATCGCCGAAAACATTGAGGAAACGAAGAAATGCTACGACGCAGCTAAGGCCAAGGGTCGTGTTCTGTACGCCGCATTCAACCGTAGATTCGACCCAGCGTACAAATCCCTGAGAGATCAAGTCAGAAAAGGAGCAGTAGGACACGTACAGATTCTGAAAGTCACAGCCAGGGACTCGCCTCTCCCTACTATTGACTACCTGAAGCACTCAGGTAATTCAATCATTACTTATGAAACTTTATCTTAACTCCGTGGATATTTTCAAACCATTATAATTATGTCACTATTTTCAATTGCGTGAAATGATATTTAAGCATCGATAAGTCGAAATAATTAATTATGTTTGCAATGTGTGTCCTATTATATTAATCCCCGAAATGAAATAATTACATCGAGTGACAATTCAATGAATTATAATTCAAATTTTCACGAAAGTTAGCAGCGACAAATATTTTATTACACATAATTAAAAAAACTATTTATATATAATATACAGCTTTATCTTATAGACGTCTTTAGAGAAAATTGACTATAACACTTACCACTCAATATAAAGCTTAGCAAGCGAATATAAATTAGATCATTATTTGATCAGTTTAAATAAAAGCTAATAAAGCTTCCTTTTTTTTGCTAAATTTGTTTGCACCCTTAATGCTGAATTTATAAAAAATATTTTCCCCAGGTGGCGTGTTCCACGATTGCTTGGTGCACGACTTCGACATGTCCTGCTGGGTCCTCGGTGAGCTCCCCACTCGCGTGCAGGCTCATGCCACGGCTCTGATCCCCGAGATCAAGGCTATCGATGACTTCGACACCATCGCCTTCCTCCTGTCCTTCCCATCCGGTGCCGTGGCCATCGGTGACAACAGCCGCTACAGCGCGTACGGCTACGATCAAAGGCTCGAAGTTTTCGGAAACAAGGGTAAGCTGTTACAATAGTAATGTATAACTAGATATAACAAAAAACTTTCTTATTACTAACATAGGAAATAATCCAATACACTTTTCAATTGAGAAAAACATTTGCTTAAAGAGAAGTTATTAAAAAAGTAATGAGTTACACATAATTGATAAGTTATGCTATTTTACCTTTTATTAGGTAATACTGCGCAAAAATTTAAATATTTCTTTTGATAATAAGATAGAAATGTTCTCTACATGCTCGATTAAAAATGATTCCACGCTCATAATTTTAGACATTTAATTTATCTCTATTTAGGGAGAGACCTATGTCCAACAATGGACTGTAATAGGCTGATGATGATGATGAATTTATCGCTATAGTTATTATAAAGGTTATTTAAACATAATGATTTAAAAGTTAAATACATATTAAAACACATATTAATTCAAAAAAAAAGTTTCACATCTGTAACTTATCCCCTGATTTAAATGAAATCCGTATTAATTTCAGGTATGATCAAGGTTGAGAACGAGAGTCCCGCTCACTCGACCGAGAGCTACATTGAACAGAACGGCATCCTGAAGAACCCCATCTACTACTCCTTCCCCTCTCGCTACAAGGTGGCCTACAAACAGGAACTTGAACACTTCTTGGACGTCGTCATGTGTAAGTATTTCATGTGAAAATGAACACGACGGTAAACTATCTCCTCCGAAATATCCAATTACCTAATATATCTTTAGAAATGACTAGCTTCCGCCCGCGGCTTCGCCCGCGTGTATTTCGGACTTCAAAAATGATTCAAAATTTTAACTTATTATGTTATTCTGATATGAAAGCTATATTACTGTAAAGTTTCGTGAAAATCCGTTCAGTAGTTTTTGTGTGAAAGAGTAACAAACATCTTTACAAATTTCGCATTTGTAATATTAGTAGGATATACGGAAAAAAGTTTACATTAGATAATTAAAAATATTTGATCCATACCTAAGCAGCATTGGGAGCCCTGTTATTTACTTAATGATCATAATATTTCATGGCAAAAAAGCAGACGGAGCATTTGAGGTCTACCAACGTCCACAGACGCATAATTGTTTTGCAGGCGTTCTTCTTTCCTCCTCCCCTTGAATGGGTCACTGGAAACACGCTAACCGCATGAAATCCAATATAGTTATGAAACCCAATATAGTTGTTAAGGCATTATCATATCATGAGCGTTCATAATGCCTTATATTTATTTTATATTTGTTTTTACACAGACGGCGATGAAATGAGTGTCACAAGCTGGCAGACTCTTGCTGTGAGCAAGATCGCGACGGCAGCTGAAGAGAGCGCACGCACTGGAAAATCTGTGGAAATCGACTGGAGCAAAGATGACATCCCCGCTGTATACTCGAAGTGATTTAGCAATTGACTTGGAACTACCTACCTGCGCTGTAAATACGAAATAAAAATATTATGGACCAATACAGTACTATTATTTATGTATCCTTTTTGGTATCCACGACTAACTTCTTCTAAGATACAGCAAAAAACAAAATTTACTATAACAGTGCTTCTCCTTAATAGCTGCTGAACCTTAAATAGTTAAACAGATGATTGATTAGTGAACCGACCTGACCCTTATTGTACATTAAGTTTTAAGGCAAGGGAATGAAATTGAAAAAGTTTTTATTCAAAATAGAATTACACAGATTACTTGTTGAACGTCAACAATTACATTTACTTAATAGACATTTTTCATTTTATTGAATAAGTTAAAATAGCTAAGTTAGTTCTTGACTGACAATGGAGAATGTTACCTATTTTTGATAAATAGCTCTCCATATTCTTTGTCAAAAACAAAAATTACTAGTGAAAAAATTATTTCGATACCTCAATCAGTTTCCGATTTATAAGTAAAACAAGTTGTACCGCGCGACGCGGGCTGCCCGTGAAGTGTGACGTCACACTACAACGCGCTCAGGGCGCTCGCAGTCGCGCGTCCATAATACTTACTTCTTACGATGATATCTCAAAAACTATTCATCTGATTGATATAGTCTAAAGGGCAATTTTAATCTGCATTAAATGCTTAAGCTAACTAACATATTAGTTTGGATAAAGATTAATACTGAGCTAAAGAAAATTGCTTTGAAAATAACGTAATTTTTTATTTAAAAATTTGAGCATAAAAGTGACTTTTGTAAGTAAACAATAAGAGATAGAGATATGTTATATTAAACTTTTTTGTAGCTTTTTTATAGATTTTGAATTCGATAGTACACTAGTCAACTATATCTTTGCTAGTTTACGCGGCGTTTGCGAGGAAAGCTCCCAGTTGGCGAGATTTTTGGCGACCCCTTCAACACTTAACGCCGTATTTCTGCTAATTTACATAAAAACATAGTAATTTATATGCCTAAACGTTCCTCAAAAGTCATTCCTTCTATTATTGAAAACCGTATAAAATCCGTTAAGCAGTTTTTGAGTTTATCGCGTTCAAACAAACATAAAGACGCAGCCGAGCGACTTATTTTTATAATATGTATAAAATTACTTTTTATAAATGTCTTTTATTATAAATTTTTTCAGCTTCCTGCATTTCGAAGCTGTTATACATCCGTTGAGTATCTCAAATCACGAATTTTAATCCGATTGAGTTATTGTATCGCGCGCCACGGGCTGCCCATGACTTCATTCGTTGTACCAATACACGTCAGTCTGCCTCAGTCCGCTCGCGGTCGCGCGCCAATGAGGTTTTACGCTTTGGTAGTAGGTACTTAGCTTCTTTTAAAATGTCCAATCCCAAGTGTAGAAAATCATGTGTTGTGCCGAAATGTATTAATACAACTATCAATTCGCCGGAAAAGTTGTGTTTTTTCGTTCCAATGAATGTCAAAATGCGAAACAAATGGTTAAAAGCTATAAAGAGTTTAGATTCTATTGGACACAAAAGCGTAATGCGTGGATGAAAGTAACAAAACACTCTACAAGCTACTAACCGCTACTAACTACTAACCGCTGCGCTAGTATTTGATACTAAACGGCGGGCAGGGTTCGCGCGGCGCGAGGCCTGTTGGGGTGACCAATGACAGGCGCGGTGGTCACGTGACCGTTAGCGGGACTCGATATTTTTCGAAACTTCGAAGCACAAAGAAAATACTCATGTGCTATAAGTGTATAATCAAAACAACAAAAACATCAAAATGAAACAAAAAGTAGTATATTTATTTACATAAGGGCCTTATTGGGACAAACTTTCTAGCGATTTGGCATACCTAGTAACATTCTCCATTCGGCTACATGCATGCGTGCAGCGTGTCACACCTCTTACTAAATATAATATCCAAGATTTGTATTAAATAAAAGGAGTAGGTGATGTATGTATGGTAAAGTGGTTCGCATTTTGTTGTTTACACCCCGTGAGGTGCTATAGAGTATCATTGCCGGTTGGTATGCAATGAAAGAGCAAGAAGTTTTGAACATAACTTACGAATATTGTGCCGCCAGTAGAGGCAGCTGTAAACATACTATAATGAAAGTGTAATAACAGTTTGTAAGAACGAAATGATGGAATCAAGATGTCTTCAAATAAACGAGGGTACAATAGCTCAATCGGATTAAAATTTGTGATTTGAGATACTCAACGGATGTATAACAGCTTCGAAAATGCAGGAAGCTGAAAACATTTATAATAAAGGACGTTTATAAAAAGTAATCTTATACATATTATAACAATAAGTCGCCCGGCTGCGTCTTTCTGTTTGTTTGAACGCGATAAACTCAAAAACTACTCAACGGATTTTTATACGGTTTTCAACAATAGAAGGAATGATTTTTGAGGAATGTTTACGCATATAAATTACTATGCTTTTATGTAAATTAGCAGAAATACGGCATTAAGTATTGAAGAGGTCGCCAAAAATCTAGCCAACTGGGAGCTTTCCACGCAAACGCCGCGTAAACTAGCAAAGATATAGTTGACTAATGTACTAGCGAATTCAAAATCTATAAAAATGCTACAAAAAACTTCGATTTAACATATCTCTATCTCTTATTGTTTACTTACAATAGTCACTTTTATGCTCAAATTTTTAATTAAAAAATTACGTTATTTTCAAAGCAATTTTCTTTAGTTCAGTATTAATCCTTATCCAAATGAATATGTTAGTTAGCTTAGGCATTTAATGCAGATTAAAATTGCCCTTTACACTTTATCAATCAGATGAATAGTTTATGAGATATCATCATAAGAAGTAAGTATTATGGAGGCGCGACTGCGAGAGCTCTGAACGCGTTGTAGTGTGACGTCACAGGCGGTCCGTGACCGTTAGCGGAACTTAATATTTTTCGAAAGTTTGAATGCCTGTAAAATCAAAACTACTTGGAATTTTTGAATGAAACAAAAAGTAGTATATTTATTTACTTACGGGCCTTACTGGGACAAATTTTCAAGCGATTTGGCATACCTAGTAACATTCTCCATTGGTTCAGTTGGTAACGCGGAGGTGTCATACGCATGTTACTTCGTGCACATATATATATATATACTAGCTGTGCCCCGCGGTTTCACCCGCGTAACTTTCGATCCCGTGGGAATATCGGGATGAAAAATAGATGTTGGCCGATTCTCAGACCTACTCAATATGCTCACAAAATTGTATGAGAATCGGTCAAGCCGTTTCGGAGGAGTATGGCAACGAAAACTGTGACACGAGAATTTTATATATTAGATATGTTACGGGTTCGAAACCCGCCTAAGTCACGGATGTTTACGTATGTATTAAAAATAATATTTTATATAAAATACTATATTAATATAAGGCTTGTAACTCTGTGATGGTGATGAATTTTGTGATCAATAAAAAATATTTTCTTTCGATTTCGATCTTAATAAACATTGTGGTTCATGAAATAGATAGGCAAAGGAGTTTCATCTATCGTACAGTATTTATTTATTTATTTTCATGAAATACAGAAAATGATTTAAGACATAAACAAATAAATGAACAAACAAATCACAAAAACCAAAATTGTGTCCACAAAATATAGTTTACAGTGTAGCAAATTATTATTCTGACAACAGAGCAAGAATACATTTATATTTTTAATCATTAACAATGATTCGTATCTTATAAATAACTAGCTTCCGCCCGCGGCTTCGCCCGCGTGGATTTCGGACTTCAAAAATGGTGTTGTTATTATTATACATAATCTAATATTATACTGAAATATATATCAAATTAAATATATACGTATTGTATGAAACAATAAATCGCTTTGAGAATCG
>LUGF01009787.1:4176-14759 GCA_001625245.1 Calycopis cecrops
GCTAGAAGTGCCTTATACTTTTGATGATCGGTCAGTCAGTGACCCCCTTATTAATAAACATAGAATAACTTTATCCAAGTAATAACCTAGTAATAAACTGACATCTGTCAAATTCCATACTTTTTATGCTTTTTTTAATATGGAATTTGGCAGATGTCAGTTTATTACTAGGTTATTACTTGGATAAAGCTACTCTATGTTTATTAATAAGGGGGTAGATTGGCAATGCAAAAGAGAAAGAGCATAGTATACGTATGTTAGAGCAAGATAAGTTATACGAGACCTTTCACATATTATGTGCTATCGGCCTGTAGCGGCCTAGCGTAAGTAGTGACCGGAACATTTTCCTCTAATAATTTAGAAAAATCTTTGATTGTATCAGGATGTAACTCATCCAAAAAAGAAAATCCACATTTCATACGTAAATACAGCTGAAATCTTTAAACCTCTAAAAGCAATATTTGAGAATTCTTCTTGTATTTAACCTTTTTTTTAGAGATTGACAGATGACACTATCGATAATTTCTTATCGATATTGTGTACACAGAGTAGTAGATACATATTAGGCGTAGACAGAGAATACAATAGACGAAGTGATAGCATCTGACTACTTCTCTCAAGACAAGGATCAACTTATGCCTATGACGTAAACAAGCGGGACAGAATGATGCGATCTTTTGTCTCGCTACGCGTGCCCGTTTTTCCAAATTTTGCCAAGTACTCGGCAAAGCGTTGCTAACGTGTTGCTAAGCAATTTTGACGGTGGTTGGAACATTTTTCGTTTTGACATTTATTTCGATTAGAAAAAATCAAATACATACAAAATACAAATTGTACAAGATTCGTAGCTGATAATTTAATAATATTTGTATAAAAACATGGGGCGTTGTCGTATTTCAAAGTGTAAAAGTAATAGCGAAAGAAGAGATACGGACGTATCATTTCATTTATAAGTACACTTTGTTATAACAACGTTTAGTCCTTAGTTTTGTCTCCAGCTTTTATGATATAAAGCGGAATTTAAAATTCTATAATTGAAATACGCAAAAAATACATAAAATACACATAATATTTTTATTACAATTAAATGATTGTGTATTTAACTGATGGTATTTTCAAAATATATATGCAGAATTAAAAAAAAGATTTGTTTTATGTACGGTCCACGTACATTATTACATAACGCAACAACCAATTGTTAAATCATCAAATCTGTCAAACACTATATATAAACTTTTACGTAATAACCAAATCAGTTCGCAACAAGGTCGCAATCAACCATCAGCATTAACATCGCGCAACTCATTTAAGCATTAATCAATAAGAGGTGTCAATTATCGTAATAAACTTTAGTGTATTAAATATATCTGTATTAATCCTCCCAAAAGCAATTCTCAAGGTGTTCAGTCCCGGACTGTACATCTTAAGTGGTCCTTCGAGTAACTAATCAGCAGGACCTCGTGCGTTGAATATATCGCGGCGGGTCAAAAAATTGTGGTGAAGCAGGACATTATCAGTGAGCTAGCGGCTCACTATATCAGCAGCGTCGAGTCTACAGCGAGCGACATCTTCATATCATCAGCAGCAGCAGGCAGCACGTGGCGGGCAAACATCAGCATCATCAGCAACTAGCGAGCGAGTACACAGCAGCAGCAGTGAGTTCATCATCAACACACCGACACCTCTAGCACAGCAGCAAACGAAGTAAGATCTTTCCATTTTTTTATAATATTTTAGCAGCTATATATTAACTATGGAGGGTTTATACGCATCTCAACAACAAATTCGTCAATATATCGAAAAAATTGTAATTAACATTAAAAAAGATAGCAAGGAGCGTAAAACTTTAGATTACTTTACAAGGCGATTGGACAACTTAGAACAATATTGGGCTGAGTATCAGTATAACCATGACCGTATGAGTACTGAAGAAAGCAGAACTCATATTTATTTTAGGAATTCGGAATATGAGCAAATACAGGACTTATATAAATCTACAAAAGCATTCATAAATGATCAGCTTCTACAACTTCAAGGACAAAGTACGTCCTTACAAAGCGACAGCGAAGAGCCAGCACCAGGCAGGCCAAGCAGTGACCGAGCACGGTCTATTGAGAGAACGGTACAGGTAAAGTCTGTTAGATCACCGAGCAAGTTAGACGACATGATTAAAAAACAAACAGCAAATTTTAAAGCATTTAATCGAGCCGTAGCGAACATTGACGTTAGCACCTTAAGTGACAAGTGGGAGTTTGACCACGCCTTAGCATCCTTACAGAGCAGATGGTCCGCTATTGATTCCCTCCACTGGGACCTCGATAGCGAATTGAACGGGGAGGACACAGAGTATGATCATCAATATTCAGCAACAGAAAAGATATACATAGCATTGAAAAAAGAGATAAACGGAAAGTTGTGGTCATCATCTCATAAGGAAAAAACTACTCCTCAGCTAAATATACCAGAATTTTATGGCAACTACAATCAGTGGATCTCCTTCAAAGATTTATTTATGGAAGCTATACATAATAACAGATCACTTTCAAGCGCTCAAAAAATGCAATTTTTAAAAGGAAAAATAAGAGGAGAAGCCGAGCGATTAATACAGCACCTACAAATCAGTTCTGAAAACTACACTGTATGTTGGGATATCCTAAACCGCCGGTTTGACAACAAAAAACATATATTTGCCTCCCACATTAATATTATGTTAGGTCTTCCCAGCGTACAGCAGCAATCATCTTCATCCATCAAAAAAATGCATGACGTCACGACGGAATGTCTCAACGCCATTAAAAATTTAGGGGTAGACATCAGTACATGGGACCCTATATTGGTTCATCTCCTATCCCAAAAAATGGACTCAGTAACATACAGCGAATATATAGATTCGGTAAAAAATCCTAGAGAGCTGCCTGTATTATCAGAATTTTTAGCATATTTAGAAAGAAAATTCTCAGCATTAGAGTCATCACGAAGAAAACAAGATATCCAACATAGTCAATATAATATAAAAAATCACCAATTATCATCATATAACAAACGACACAATGAATCTTTCAATAACTCATATAAACCGATTTCGCAACAAATACCGAAGCAATTTCAAAATATGAACATCATCTCAGCAATATGTTCATTATGCAAAAATAACCACACCTTGTTTAACTGTTCCAAATTTATCTCCATGACAAGTGAAATAAAAATGGAAACCGTGCGTAATTTACGTTTATGCCAAAATTGCTTGTTTGATCACTATGGCAATAAATGCATATCTATGAAACGGTGCCGTATATGTGGGTCAAATCATAATACATTGTTACATAATGCCTATATTAGTATGTAATGCAGACGGGTCCGTACGGACGCGCCATGCCGACGGCTGCGGAGCTGTCCGCGCGGACGGTCCGCGTGACACTAAAACCAGCCTAAGGCGAAGCGCACACCGAGTAATTTTAATAACCGCACACAGATCACAGGTTCGAATCCGTGTCGTCAAAGCGAAAATGTGAATTCATCATCATCATCTCATACAGCTCAAGAGAATCTATCGGATATATTATTAGCAACGGCAAAAATAAAGGTGACAGATGTCAAGGGTACGCAGCTAAACTTGAGGGCACTTATCGATCAGGGCTCCCAAATCTCATTAATTACGGAAAATGCAGCGCAAAGATTAGGACTTAAGAGAGAAAAATGTAGCGGGGTTGTGTTTGGAGTTGGACAAACAGAAAATAATTGTAAGGGTTTGATGAAAATTACATGCTCTTCAATTTACAACGATTTTTCATTTAATGCGGAAGTACTAATCATAAATAATTTAATTAAAAATTTGCCGAATAGATCTTTCACAAAGCCTAACTGGTCATATATCGAAAATTTAAACCTAGCCGATCCTGAATTTTATAATAGCCAGCCGATTGATCTACTACTAGGAGCTGAAGTATATTCAATAATTATGATGGGTGGCATAATTAAAGCCTAAACTTCAAAACAGCCGATCGCACAGCGTACACATCTAGGATGGTTATTAAGTGGTAACATTAAAACCTATCAATGTAATGTCGTGATGAATAATTTAGAGGAAATTAAGAAATTTTGGGAAATTGAAAATATTAGCGAGCAATCGAATGACACGTCGGAGAAAAATCAAGAACTTATCGATTATTATAACAGCACAACAAAACGAGGAGCGAATGGACGGTACGAAGTTAAACTTCCGTTAATGGAAGACATTGATTCGAAACTTGGATCATCAAAACAAATAGCAATAAGTCAATTTCTTAGTTTGGAGAGGAAATATAACGAGAGCCTATATTAGAAAAGGAATATAAAGAATTTTTTAGCGAATGTGACCGATCACACCATATGAAACCAGTCGATAAACACACAATCCCAGAAGTGTTCCTACCACATCATTGCGTGAGGCGGGAAGAAAGTACAACAACAAAGTATAAAGCAGTTTTCAACGCCTCCATTAAAACCACGTCAGGTCTGAGCCTTAACGACCTAATGTATAAAGGTCCTAACCTTCAACAAGATCTGCAATTACTGATATTAAGGTGGAGACAATATAAATATGGATTTACGGCCGATATTGAAAAAATGTATCGCCAAATAAAATTAGCAGAAGAGCAACAACGATATCAAAAGATAGTGTGGAGATATAGCGAAGAGCTTCCGCTTACATACTATCAGCTTACAACGGTTACATATGGAACAAAAGCGGCGCCTTTTCTTGCTATGATGACCCTGAAACGGCTAGCAGCTGATGAACGACCTAATTACCGACAAGCTGCACGGGTTTTAGAGGCATCATTTTTCATGGATGACTTAGTTCATGGCTGTAATGACCTCGAGCGGGGGCAACAGTTAATTCAACAACTTCAACTCTTGCTGGCGTCAGGGGGTTTCAATTTAAGAAAATGGTCAACTAACGAGCCTACACTATTACAAAATATTAACAGTAGCGATCAAGAAGAAATATTTAATTTTAAATCGGAGAATACCACTAAGATTTTAGGCTTAGGTTGGTGCCCTAAGTCTGACAATTTCAAATTAAATATTAATCTTAATACGATCCCATCAAAATTAACAAACCGAGAAATTCTTTCCGATATCTCAAAACTATTCGACCCGTTGGGATGGTTAACTCCTATATCGACCAAATTAAAATTATTATTTCAAAAAGTATGTAATTTAAATATACAATGGGATGACGTCATACCCAACGATATAATTAGCGAATGGCACAAGTTAAGAGCGGATTTATCTATCATAAAAGATTTTAAAATGCCCCGGTGGATAGGGTGCAATGAGGATGATGTTGTACAATTACATGGCTTCTGTGACGCATCGCAGAACGCTTACGCATGTGTTATTTATTCTCGTTTAAAGCAAAATGGACTGATAACAATGATAGCGGCAAAATCAAAACTTATACCATACAGCAGAGCATTAACGATTCCACAATTAGAATTATGTGCTGCTCATTTACTTTCTAAGTTAATGAATAAAGTAAGAAATAGCTTAAATCAGCACATATTGGAAATTTATGGATGGAGCGATTCAAAGGTTGTTTTGGCTTGGCTACAGAGTGATCCAGGACGTTATAAAATATTTGTAGCTAATAGAGTGAGAAATATATTAGAAATACTGCCATCATCAATTTGGCGTTACGTGAAGTCGAGCGAAAATCCTGCTGACTCGGCAAGCAGAGGTATACTACCTTCTCAGTTGAAGGATAACTCCTTGTGGTGGCAAGGACCTTCCTTCCTATCTACATTCAACGCAGAAAAAGAGAGCTTTTCACAGATTTATATTACTAACGAACAACAAAAGAAACTCAAGCAATCTAATCTACTAACCAAACAAGATGACATATCTATTATCAACAGTTTACTCAGCAAGTTTAGTTCTTTTTCTAAAGTAATTCGAGTGTTAGCATGGGTCATGCGTTTTATAAACAAATCGCAAACAAAGCAGAAATTTTTATCTCTTAAGGAATTAAGCCAAGCGCATACTATAATTATAAGGCAAACACAAAGCGAAACATATATGGAGGAAATAAATTATTTAAAACAAAATAAAAGCTTGCCATGTAGAAATAAAATATTAAATCTTCACCCTTATCTAGATGGGAATGGTATCCTTCGAGTGGGGGGAAGATTAAAGCACGCGAATATACCGACTGACATGAAAAATCCTATAATTATACCGAAAAATAGCCGTCTTACAGAATTACTTATCTGGCATGCACACAAACTTACCTTTCACGGAGGAGCACGGATAACAACAGCTTTTATTCGCCAAAAATACTGGATAGTAGGAGGGAATCGGGAAATAAAAAGGCAATTGCGTATGTGTGTAACATGTAGAAAGCAAGATCCAACAAAAAGTCATCAATTAATGGGGGATCTACCAGCAAGTCGAATTAATCCTTCTCGACCCTTCTTTCATACAGGAGTAGACTACACTGGTCATGTATTAATAAAGGCTAATAAAGGACGTGGAATTAAGACTTCAAAGGGTTATGTAGCGGTGTTTGTTTGCATGGCAACAAAAGCAGTATACTTGGAGTTGGTTTCCGATTTATCTTCTTCTGGATTTTTAGCAGCATTAAAACGAATGGCAGCCAGAAAGGGGGTGCCGAGTCATTTATATAGCGACCAGGGTACTAATTTTATAAAGAGCAATCGAATCCTACAGCAACATTTTAATGAATTAACGGAGAGCGATAATGAGTTTATGAGTGAAATCAATGAGATGGGCATCCAATGGCATTTTAACGCTCCTTCGTGGCCATCAGCTGGTGGTCTTTGGGAGGCAGCTGTTAAAAGCTTGAAACATCATTTAAAGCGAGTTATCGGTGAACAGCGGTTGACATACGAGGAGTTCAGCACATTGCTAGCGCAGCTTGAAGCAGTACTTAATTCGAGACCACTGTGTAGTTTAACAGAAGATCCAGAAGATTTAAATTTTCTTACACCTGCTCATTTCTTAACGGGTGGACCGAACCTAACTTTATTTGAGACTGAAAGTGATTTGAGAACCAGGTGGCATCTGACACAAAAGATCTTTAGAGATATATGGAAACGGTGGCAAAACGAATACTTATTACAATTAAATTCTCGTACGAAATGGAGGAATGCGTCAGCCAACATAAAAATCGATGACTTGGTCATCATACAAGACTCAAATCTACCAGCAGGAAAATGGGCTCTGGGGAGAGTGATAGAACTCCATCCTGGAAGCGATGGCCACGTACGAGTTGTAACACTTAAGACAAAAAATGGTATTTTAAAACGCCCGGTCGTCAAATTATCTATTTTACCTATTCATACAGAAAATCAGCAACCTGAAGCAGCGGAAAACAGCGAGATGGATGGATGGATTCAATGGAGTCATACCAACATCCAGAACAGCACATATTACACCAGAAAAACAGAACTAAAATATTATAATGATATTATTCTCAACCAACATTTTAATACGCAATTACGAAACGAACTTCAGAAGATATCTGGAAAGCTACCGAGTGATCTAACACTTCCTACCGAGACTGCTGACTTGTCAAAAATTTATAACCTATTAAGCATCCACGGGAGAATATCAAAGGAGTTCTTGATATTTGAAATAAAAATCCCATTACTCAGCAGAGATACGTACGATGTTTTTAAAATAATTTCAGTTCCAAGTAAATCGGATGGTTATATGACTATGATACAGCCTATTTCAGATTACGCCGCTATAAACCTGAAAGGGGACTCTTATATAGTTTTAACTGAGATAGACTTAAGATCTTGTTTACATTTGAATCCGGAGAGAATGCTATGCTATCTAAAACAGCCTATATATCATATTAAGGATGATGAAAGCATATGTATGTTGAAAGCCAATTCTCGAAGCTGTAGCCCAATTAGAACTCAATGTGTAAATAAGTGGATAGAACTACATAAAATTAATAACTATTTTTATTTCTGCTGCGATATTTGTCCGATCAAAATACTGTGTGATGAAAATATAATGATGAAAAGATTACATGGTAGCGGGCTGCTTGTTGTGAGTCATGGCTGCATAATCAAAAGCAATGTATTTATTGTATACACTCACAGACAATTATCTAGCAATTCATATACCAAAGCGAATATATTATCCATTGATATCGCTCCTATCAATCACGTTTTAAACATACATTTAAATAACACGCCGATCTCAAATACGTCGAGTGAAGACATGGTAGACAAAAAACGATTAGATGCAATCCAACAGAAATTAGATGAAATACACCAAGCTACACCATTAATTGAGTCGATATTTTTTCATGATATTCACCACTATGTGGCTATATACGTGGTGTTGGGTGTCATAATCACGCTTGCTATATATTTTGTGGCGCGGAAGGTGCGACAGCGCTCAGCAGCTAGTGCCCCTAATGTCGGTGGACAACCTTCTTCTAGTAACCAGCAGTGTCAGTGTGTGTGTGAACCTAGTGTAGTGTTTAACAAAAAGGGCAATTCTAGTGATAAAAAGTGTGACAGTGAAGTTCGATGTAGTGTACGAAAGAACAGAGGCACTGCGTCCGTACTACGATCTGCACAGATCATTACAGACGATAGCAATTAGGTTTTAAATGTAAAAGAATCATAGCACCTACTAACGTAATCTTAAGCGATCAATTATTGCTTATCATCTTTGTATCGACTCATCATTAACAATTCATCTCAACACAGCTTCTCGATAATCCGTTCCCATTCTTTGTTCCCTGGGAGCATGTACGGTCCACGTACATTATTACATAACGCAGCAACCAATTGTTAAATCATCAAATCTGTCAAACACTATATATAAACTTTTACGTAATAACCAAATCAGTTCGCAATAAGGTCGCAATCAACCATCAGCATTAACATCGCGCAACTCATTTAAGCATTAATCAATAAGAGGTGTCAATTATCGTAATAAACTTTAGTGTATTAAATATATCTGTATTAATCCTCCCAAAAGCAATTCTCAAGGTGTTCAGTCCCGGACTGTACATTTTATTTACCCATAATATAATCATTAAAATTAATGGCAGACTTTGATAATTTAAATAAAATATTTTTTATTTAAAGTTATGTGGCATAATTTTTCTTCTATTAATCTAATGAACATATTATTAACAATTTAATAATTGAGGTGTTTGTCTCAGAAAACTTATCTTTTATGCACGAAAAAGTACTATGCTTGTTGCATATTCTGCCAGTTTTCTTGGCTATTTGAGGCATTTTTTATGAATGTATGCAGCTCTTTATGTTGCATATAATTCGGTCTCTAGACCCATACAAATACATAATTGGGTAGGATAAAGGATTTAAGTACCATGTAGGAAATTCCTACATTTGTTAACTAACAAGACATCAAAGAGATTGAGTCTAAAACAAACCTACGTACCTACTATCCAAGTCATAGAATAATATGTTATACGGGGTACCAACTAAACCCTAGTTATAAACGTTAATTTATGAATACGATATAATGAATACAATATATCATATTCATAAATTAACATTTATAACTAGGGTTTACTAGGCTCTTTGATATCTTGTTAGTTAACAAATGTAGCAATTTCCTACATGGTATTTAAATCCTTAATATTATTCCTTAAATCCTTCATATTATGAAGATTATAGCATTCTATAGGTAATTCAACTTTGTTGTGAATGGCATTCTGCCGGCTTACGGTAATAGCCATTACTGCCAACGTCTACGTAGATTAAACATTTCATGGATTTTAGAACGGATTCTGTTGAATTAGGTAAGAAATAGGTAATTACTATTGATTCAATAATAACAAATAGGTCGACAATAATGACAGCGATAAGTCATCTATGACATCCAGCTGTCATAAATATCGTTTATATGCATAGTCAACCTAAGCCTTTTTGTAAATTATAAACTGCAATAACTTTTGAACGCAAACTTGTAAAAATCTGTTAATTTACCTAGTAATTATATATGATATTACGTACCAAATAAATATAAAAAGAAATCCTCCCATGAACTTATAATGCGGTACGAATCTCCCATACATTCCTGCCGTTGTTCTTTAAATATCTGTCAGCAGTCATCATCTTCTTCAGTTAGGTCTAACGAAATTACAAAGGATGACTTAGGTAACCACTGACGTTGACTCTGTAAGAACTTACTACTTGTTATCTTACTACTTTCATCGTTCTGTACAACCTAACCGTATTAATATTTTTTCAATAATAACAAGTGTCAACAACAACCGAGACCGGCAGGAAGTGATAGCTGTGCTGCCGCGTTTCGTGCAGTGTGTAAGTCGCCAGAAGTTGGAGTAGGAAGGACGGCAACGCATCCAAAACTAACGGCTATCCGAGATAAAAAAACATCAGTATCCGTAATCGAATCAGATATATATCGGATAGATCGGATAGAATAGGATAGGACTGAAGCCTAACTGAGCATGTAGAAAAAATATGAAATATGCATAAAAATTGGTTTTATTTATGGGGCAATAAATGAAAAAATCTTTTAATTATTTACGCCGTATTGAACAATCTTGAAACTACTAGAAA
>LUGF01009805.1:4365-31267 GCA_001625245.1 Calycopis cecrops
CATAATTTCTATACAGCTTCTCATACAACTCAAAACAACTTCGTAAAGGAGTCATACAGTTTTTAAACTTTTCCAAATGGAATTAATTGATTATGTGCGTACTTCAAATCTCACTTTGCCAATTTTATTGAGTTGTGATTACAACTTTATTTGAGGGTTAGATCCGCACCTGGGTTTAGTGCCGGTACATATATTTACGCGCGCATTCACTTATTTTGTATGCCTTTTTTTCAGTGCTATAATTATAATTTACCAATTTTCGGATTTATACTCGTACCTCTAAATTTACTGTTACGTCTTACTTCTTGCTAACTTCAGAAGTCTAGGCCACCTGCAAGTACTCTACATGTTTTAGTTACCTTTCAGAGGTGGACATAAAACCTGCGAGCGACAGTACATCTTCCAATTGGGACAATTCATTTCAGTGAAGCATGGCCACACACACATCTACCAATCAAGGCAATAAAGTATCATTACATAATATAAATCGAAGTCACTTTCCGCCGTCTGTCTGTCTGTATGCTTTTGTTGGGGTTTTTTTAATAGATGATTCAAGAGAAAGGTTTATACTTTATATGTATAATAACTCCATTTTCGAAGTACAAAATCCACGCGGGCAAAGTTTCAGGCGGAAACTAGTTATTGATATTTTCAAATATATCGATATTTTTGAAAATATCAATATCGATATTCATATTTTTATTGAATAATATCGATATATCGGCATGATATTAAAAAAATATAATACACATAATTTTTATTTAATCAAGAACTATTATCATCGTCATCATCATCAGCCGGAAGACTTACTATATCGGCTGTAAAGTGTAAACCGACTTCTGTTAGTGGGAGCCTACTGCGAGGTTTACAGCAGATGCAACTCTTTCTGATCAAGTCACCGAGTACGCAGACGGGTCTAGTCGACCAAAGACAAAAAATTGTGTTTTTGATACAATTTTGATATTGGATAATTTATAAGAAAAAATATCAATATATAGACAGGAAAATATCGAGGTATCAATATTTTTCCACCAAGCCCAGTGTACCTCGAGTATCTTGTCCTCGATCTCCTTTAGGGTCCGCTTGTTGTTAGCGCCCTCCACTATTAGCTGGTTCTTCTGCAGCTCGAGCTCGGGCCGCTCCTGCGCCACCACTATCCCCAGCAGCTGGTCATCCAGCCCTTGCGGGGTTATCACGAAGTTGATCAGCGTCACCTGACCATCACATCATTGTTGTTAACAATGCACGCTCAATGACGTCATGAGCGTTAACGCCAAGGGCGTAGAACTGGCGAAGCACTGGAGCGGGCACATATAAATCATAACATCAATCTCTTTTATATCTCTATATAAAAATATCTTGTGCCATCGACTCGACGAAGAAGAAGTGTTAACAAATATTTGGGTTTTATAAACAATTAATATAGGTACAGACAAATTCGTTTCGGGTCCCGACACAGTTTTTAGCTTTTCCCTCGGGCTACCTGCCATCATAAAGTTAGTTGAGGATGCCTGGTGATACAAGAATAGCAGCGGTGGAAAAGAGTGGTGAGCCAAGCCAAGTCCAAAAAAAACTGCGTAAAAAACCTTAATTCTTACCCCAAGCAGATCTTCGTTCAGGACATAATGTCAAGTCCAATACCCGTTTGAAGTAGGTATAGGAAAAGCTGAGAAGCAAAATAGGCACATTTTAAGTGCACCAGAGGTAACATAGAAATCCTGCATGAAATATAAATTTGTCGAAACTCCAACACCACTTTCTTAATGGATATGCCACAGGCGTGGGATATTTTGTTTTTTATACCACGATGGTGGCAAAAAAGCATACGGCCCACCTGATGATGCGTGGTTACCGTAGCCTATGGACGCTTGCAACACCAGGGGCATCACATGCACATTGCCGACCCTGATGCAGACTCAAAGAAAGAAAGAAACAGTTTTATTTGCCAGAAAACAAAAAAATAATTTAAAACAGTCTGCTTTCTTCAGACCTATGTAGGACATGTAAAAACGAGGCTGCAAAAACCAGGACTGATAGGGCCCATGACGACTACTGTCTCTGTGATGTCAGGCCTCAGAAAGGGAAGTGTTTTAACGAGAGGGATACCTCTCTTAAACAATTTGTAGGAAGTCAAGAATTACTCGTTGGGGAATAGTGCCGGTGAGCAAACCCCCGAGCAACTCCCGCAATTCGCTCGGTATACCGAGAGATAGGTAGGAGCATGGGTATTTGGTGGATAAGTCTTCATCTGAATCCGACCCTTGGTATCCGATCTGGCATATGCCAGAGGTGGATCAAGACTATAAAACGGGGGTTACCTTGACAGCGACCTCCGGGAGGTAGTGCGGGTTGCTGAGTCTCGTGGTCATGTAGAAGCGGAACGAGGGGTTGTACTCGACTATGTCGTCGCCGAGCTTCAAGCAATCCAAGCCACCGGACCTGGACATTGTTTTGCAGTTTAGCTTAGTTTCTCTTTTTTGTTTCTCTCGCTTACATGAAACCGGCGTAATATCACAGCTTTGCGGTATCGGTATCTCTCAGCACTCATCAGATCTATCGACCAGATAGCGGCTAGCATCTCGCACAAGCACCACGAATGCGGACCGCTGCGCGCTGTAGCGCGTGCGAGTAATCTGGTGCCACCAGCGTCACCCCGTAGAGGTACCTCCCACGCTGTGTGCGTGCACCCACGCAATTGCGTACGTATTTTATCTGTTTATCAGTAGATAGATGCATGGATGGCTGGATGGTAATACGGATGGAAGGACGGGCCGACTTTGGGATGGATAAATGGATAGATAGAAAAAATTAAGAGTAAAATATTAACCTGAAGACATTCATCAGCAGCACCGGGTCCAGCGCCGCGTCCAGCGTCTCCCTCACGTGCTCCATCAGCACGGGCCGGCCCAGGCTGATGGCTACACCGAGCACGCGCAGGTAGCCCGGGTCCGTCATCTTCACCACTCGCAGGAAGTTATCGCGCTCCATGTTCTTCACCCACTTGGTAGCTTGCTCTACACAACATAGGAACACGTTTCTTATTTGTTAACAACGTGTGTTATTACTATAGTGTACCAACACTAGCTGATAATAACTACTAACACTGCACGGAAGTGACGTATGTAGCGTTTGTGTCCGGCAGATCATAGCGTGAAATAAAGAAACAAAATTTATGGGAGTCTGTAGACACCGATAGTAGCCCTCAATGATACATGAGCTCCTCTGACAACTTGGGCATTTATTGACTTTACAGACCAACACAATCAGCCATAACGTTAATTGATTAATTATCTATCAAAGAATCACGTTACAAAAAGTTGTAAGTTCAACCATCCAACATAAAAAAAAACTGGAAATACTAAACTAAACTACAAAGAATCGCATAGCATACATATTGGCGGTCCAATCGATAGTTTTTGGTGGCCCAGACTACAGATCTTCGCTGGTATATGCATCAACATACCAAAAGCAACTTTTTTTAACGTAAGAAAAGCAGTTACGCCGCATTGGCCTTGATGTGTTACCGACCAGAGTGGGGATTCTAAGCTCTTAAGCGTGAGAACCCTAGTCCACTAAAACTTCACGAAATCCCTCAACCGCCTTAGGGGGGTGAGGTAGCCCCGGAACCGTTGGCAACAGGGTTACCCTGGCGACAGGCTGGGTCCATATCATGGGACCCAGACTGGCCTACAGCCTCAAGGGAGTCGTCTCGATCCTCTGCCAACACACCAAAAGCAACAAGCTGCGACTCACCTTGGGGATCTATCATCAGGGGCCATCGGCGCGACTTGTCCACGATGATGCCGTTCTCGATGGAGAAGGCGTCCACAGGGAGCCCGGCAATGTTCCACGCGCGGATCACCACCGGCTCCCCCAGCGTCGTGATCAGCGAAAAGGTGGCCGAGCACGGCACGTCTGTGTAGCGGAGAGTGTGTAAGACGAAGTATTTCAGGCCACGGTTCGAGGGGCACCGGTTACAGGTACACAACATACAGAAACATAACCACTAAATGTCCATGACATTTAGTGGTTATGTTTCTGTATGTTAGGAGACTGATGGGCCCCATCCGATATATTTGTAAGGAAAAAGTAATTTTGTGTGTCAAAATGCTAGTAACCATACCTTGCCGATACCGCTAGACCGGTTCTTATGAAATTTTGTGTACATATCGGATAGGTCTGAGCCAATATCTATTTTTCATCTCGTTATTTCCACCAGATCGAAACGTAGGCGGGTGAAATCACGGAGCGTAACTAGTGTATTTATTAATTTACTAAGCATTTACATTGCATAAACGTACACTAGATACACACTAGATACGAATGATTTTAAACATTAAGCGTGATCATCGCTTAAAGGTGATTTAGAAAATACAATGTGTATTTTGTGTAAGAATTAATTATAAACAGCAGTAAATTTTTACCCTGAATTGGCTCTAGTCCCACGAGAACTGATGTCAGTAAAAATAGATGAAACACGGTACTCACTGAGCTCGATGGTCCTCTCGTTCCACATGGACACAAGCTCCCTCCTGTAGTTGACGGTGTAGGGGCCCAGGTACGCGATGAAGCCGGCCGACAGCAACACGTCACCTGGAACATTTTGTTGCATTTTTTTCCGCCCGAAGCTTCGCCTGTGTGGATTTCAGACTTCAAAAATGGAGGTTCTCAATTCTGAATGCCGAATTCTGATTCCGAATGAATGATTCACAGCTCCTCCCCCGTAGGTGATAACGTGATAATATGTATATGTTGACCCCACCTGTTAGTAATATTCACGAAAAATTTGAAGTAAATCCATGCAAGTACTTTTTGAGTTTTGCCCGGCCATACAGACAAAGACAATAATTCTAATAAAGTAAAAAATAAAAAAAAACCAAAAAGCCCGTTTGCCTTAAAAATAATTAATAACTAAATAGAAAAACAACTGAAAATGCCGGTACAAGATAAAAGTTCAATAATATAATACATTACTATGTACCCAGTGTTTGAATATTTACATGCAGTTGGAGGCATAAAATTTAATGGCTTTGTGTTACATATCGATTTAGAATTCAAAATTTTCTTTTCGAATACGACTTCACATTCATACTGTATAAAATGCAAATACATTTTGGGTCTAACAGTTCGGCAGTTAACTTACAATTCTGTAAATCATGCTACATGTATTTTGAAAATATTTTTAATACTCACTAATATTATTGTACCTCACTATAGCTTGTAATGTAATTTGTATTGTAATTTAATGTAAAAAATGTAAAACTTGTAATGTAATGTAAAATGTAATTTTCTTCTCTGTACGTCTTGGTTTTTACTGTTAGTACAAAGAATTGTAAAATTGAATTAAATAAATAAATAAATAAACACTAGGTACATCTGGAAGCAAAAATGATACCCATTGGGCAAAAAAGAAAACGAGGCTTCGATGTTATAAGGAAATGCATATTTCTTTTCGGAATACATCGTTTCATTTAATTATATATCTATCGTTAAATAATTACATAACTACCACTATATAAAAGAAACTACCAGCCAAGAAATGTACCTACGCCACTGACCTACGAGGTTGGACTGCAGCTCCTCCAGCTCCCTCGCCAGCTCGGTCCAGCGCACCTTCTCCCTCCCAGCTCTAGCTCGGTGGAGTACAAAGCGATCTCCTACGCCACAGACCTACGATGTTGGACAGCAGCTCCTCCGGCTCCCTTGCCTGCTCTATCCAGCACGCCTTCTCTCCCAGCTGTAGCTCGGTGGAGCACAAAGCGATCTCCAACGCCACTGACCTATGATGTTGGACAGCAGCTCCTCCAGTTCCCTCGCCAGCTCGGTCCAGCGCGCCTTCTCCCCTCCCAGTCCGCCGATCAGCTGCTCCGCTCGCTCCAGCTTGGTGGAGCAGAGCTCTATCTCGTCCTCCAGAGCCTTCTTCTTGCAAGTCATATCCGCGAACTCGTCGTTGAGAGTCTGAAGTTGTACTGATAGTAAATGTGTGCCGTACTATGTTAGAACGACTGTATTTTTTATACTATATTACAAACGAGAGGCCTGCTGATGACTACCGACGCCAATAAATATACACATGGTGGTGGTACAGATGCGTCGCCCTCCTACCTTCTTTCTCCCTTCACAGGCCAACAGAGTCTCCGTTTTCTCACGGAGGAACACGAGGTACGAAACGCGACAGAACATCTGTTACTTGATGCTGGTATCGTGCGAGCGAGAGGTACCTCCCCGGTCATGCTGGCCCAATTCGGCGGCACTACCTCTTATTTTTCTACCCTTTGAATATATTCCTTATTTGACATACGTTTGTAACTTGATCTAACTGAAAACAGGCTATATATACATATATATATATTCTATTCCGATTGCCGCGATATTTTGAATGCCATAATGCATGGCCCGGACCACGTATTGCTGTGCCATCCAAAATATCGCGGCATGTATATTAAAATAAATGTTTTTTGTTCTTTACGATTGTAGTACATATATGACTCTAGAATTGAAGGAAACAGTACAAATGTGATAACGTTTTTAGCTTTCTTTATTTTTTTTTCAAAAAGGTTGTAAACAAAATCATCAACTCCGGGTTCAGCTAAACAACGCAACGAGTGAGATAATGAGTCATTACATCTCATTAGCGGAGCCCGCGGGGTTATCTGCAGATGTCGCGAGTCAAGGTGAGCAGACATCTGCGAGGTTACTGTACTTCAAAACACTCCCGAGATCCGGGAGTGGCTGGGGTTCCGTGCAACGACGATTTTTTCAAAGGGAGCAAACGATCATTTCACGCACTAATCACGACAGCACAGCTGTTATTTTATGTCAGGATCACCTGTTAACGTAACTGTACCGTTACGGACGTGGCAAATTTATCAATTTTTTCTCTTAATCTTCATGAATTCGGGGATGTCGACGTGCCTCTTCGTGTGTAGTCTGTTCTGTGTTCACGACCCTCACCGACACGCGAGCGCGAGGAGGCAGTGCATTGACATTTTGCTACGGTCCCGCTGACCAGCGGGTCATTCAAGCGGTTGTACACTGGTCCATATTCCTTAACCTTTTTTAATGTTTTCATTAAAAAAACAGGAGGGAACGAGCAGTTGGAGCCATTTTCTTTACTACCGATGCCTTTATATCCGTATAGAGATTACACTGAAACGTTGCCGTCTCTCTTCCTCCTATGAGTCACCGGACAACTACACGCCGCACGAAACGCGACACCACAGCCATCACTTCACGCCACAGATACAGGACAGACAGTCTGTTCAGGTCCAAAGAACACGAGTTTTGTCATCTTTAAGGGTTTTCCTAAGCTAAGACACTGCGTATTGGGCGATATTTGTTGTTAAAGATTTGGGCATCTTTGGTTTTTGATAGCTTCTTCTTTCTTAGTAAAAGTGTGACTTCCGACACCACTAATCTGACAATATATAGTTACTGAATATAAATAAATATCTGCTACATCCCTACTTTCCTACTTAATATTATACATCTTACATGTATAATATTAAGTAGGGACGTAACATATATTTGTTACGGTTTCACGCCGTAACTACTTAACCGATCGTCAATAATCTTTGTTCTCATATTCTTAGAGGTGAAAGGAGATACGACATACTTTATATTACAAGACATATGGACGTGAGCAAAGCCTAGTAAAAGCTAGTATACTTATATTAACAAAATAACGCTAAAAAGTACTGAACCCTACAAGGTGTGCCGCCCAACACAAACTTGTAATGCTATAGATATTTTTAATATACAATTAGTCAAATTCAAACAAGACATTTCACAGATTTTTAAGGCAAACCACTAGAAATTTCTGAACTTAATTTTTACCTTAGATTAATCATACTTCGAAGTTTTTTGTTGCTAGGATTATGTAATATTTATCAGTGGAAACTTTATTGATGTACCTAAGTCTAAACTAATTGTTTTTATTGTATTAATTAATATCACCATTGTTTGTTTCCCAAATAAATAAATAAATAAATAAACTTGTGCGACACAAGTCGTAGTACCGAAGTTCTTTCACTTGATTTGTCTGCTTAGGAAATATTATGATGCGGGAGATAGGCATGTCGTACCCAGAAAACTGTAACAATACTCGTATTGTTACAGTTTTCTTGTCACTCGTTTGTTTAGTAAGAGGTGCTGCCACTCTGCTACAACGCAGCCAGAAGTACCCAGCTCTGGCTAGCAAGGTACCTACGGCCCCAAAATGACAGCTGCGTTTTCGCGTTCCGTGCGGTGTGTGGGTTTCCGATGGTCATTTGAACTGTATAATCTTCATGTAAATTTTTTTGGGCATCGATATTCAACGAAAGACTTTATACTATAAAGCTATTTGCTTTAAAAACGTATTTTATTTTTATGGATCTGGCAAATGCAATACAAGAAGGGTGCCGATCGGATATAGCGTTGTGATGATGTCGTCTGGAATGTATAAGATATAAAGTTTATAGAGAATAGTTGCAGATATTCACGAGAGTTGATGTGAATAATATAACTTCATGAATTTCGACAACAGCGACCATCGCAACCATCAGAAACCGCAGTGTTAAATGGTCTCTCACCATTTATTAATTCTTTATTCTCATCTTACTATTTAAAGTAATTTGTTCTCACTCACAGAAATATCTACGCACACCCAATGCTACTGACCTGACAGAGGTGAAATTTTGTATATATATGGCTTGCAAGACAAAAGCATGTGCTAAAGTGTTAAAATTTATCACTAAGGGGCTGAAGTAAATTTTTTTGCGAATGAATCGAAAGTAATGCGAATTAAACTGCGGGACAAAGTTATTTTGTATTAAAATTTAACAGTATTGTTCTAACCGCGGTTATTCCCAGAAAACGTACGTAATAACAATTGTTATTGTATCTCGTTTGACGTAGCGCATAACCCGGATAGGTCGCAGCCGATACACGGCCGCCTCGAGGCCAGTACAGTTGGGTAACCGACGCGACGATGAACGCGTACGCCTGCCTCACTCTCCTGTGCGCCGCCAGCGTGCGCGGCTGGCCCGTCGCCGACTTCGAAACGTTCATCGAGAACCAAAACCAAAACATGAAGTCTTTCTTTGAAACGCAGCGGACCCGACTCGAGAGCGCCTTCAACTCGAGCCTCGACGAAGCGGTGCGCATGAAGAATTCCGTCAACGATTACTTCGACAATCAGACGAGGAAAATCACCGCGGACATAAATTCGTACGTGGAAAGTGTTAAGTCCAGCGGCAGAAATGTCTTGGATTCCTGGTCGTATCTGCCGATAGACGAGCCCGGAGCGCTGCTGGACAACCCAGATTTATCCTTGTCAGTGCCAGCGATCATCACGAGAAATGGATACACGTGCGAGACACACACTGTGGTGTCTCAAGGATACATGATAAATGTCCACAGGATACCGCGTGCCAAAGGCGGGGGGAAATCCCCGGAGAAGACAGTTCTGCTACAACACGGTCTATTCGCGAGTTCCGCGGACTGGATCCTCAACGGACCAGAGAAAGGCCTGGCATACGTGCTAGCAGACGTAGGATACGACGTATGGATGTCCAACATCAGAGGTAACAAGTACTCAAAAGAGCATGCAACATTAAAAACCAATTCAAAGTCATATTGGAACTTCTCCTGGCATGATATAGCATTACATGACATCCCAGAAGTCATAGATCATATAATAAGAGTCAAGGGTGAGACAGAAATAGCTTACATAGGACATTCAATGGGCACTACGATTCTCTTCGCAATGCTAACGTTACGGCCGGAGTATAATCAGATTTTGAAAACTGGCATCGCTTTAGCACCCGTCGTATTTATGTCAGACATAAAGTCGCCATTGAAAAGTCTAGCGCCGGCGGCCAGCAATGTTGCGTACATGGAGATGCTGTACGGGTCACACGAGTTCGTTCCGAAGAATTCTGTTCTAGGGCGGATGACGAATACTTGTGACGTAGACAGTGTCGACTCCATGGTCTGCAAGAACGTAGTGTTCTACATATGCGGGTACAACGAGAAGCAGTTCAACAAGACCCTGTTGCCGGTATTCCTGTCCAACCTGGGCACTGGAACCTCGTGGAAGACCGCTGTACACTTCGCCCAGGTGGTGGTCTCTGAGAAATTCCAGCAATTCGACTACGGCTCGCACAACGAGCGCGTTTATCAGTCGGAGACGCCCCCCGAGTATGATCTCAGCAAGATAACCCTGCCGGTGTCGTTGTTTTGGGCGGAGAACGACCTGCTCTCGAGCAAGACGGATGTTAAGAAGTTGTACGACAGACTCCCAGCTGGGTCGGAGATGTACAAAGTACCAGACCCAGGATTCAACCACATAGACTATTTATGGGCTGTCGATGCACCATCGTTAGTGAATGCCAAAGTGCTAGAAACATTAGAAAATGCGTTTAGAAAAGACTTTTTTAAGTTTTCGATAACTTTACCGTTTAGCAGTTAGACAAATTTTAGTTTATACATGTAACTGTTAGTATTAATGCTTGTTCTTTTTTATTTATTATTTATATTTATAATACATTCCAATTTAAGTTATTATTATGTTGTGTTATTTTCGACTCTTGACTGGAGTTTACTAAATGTCACGATTGCACGACACTGTCTTATTATTGCCAGATATTAGTGTTGCCAGATTAACCGGGACTGTCCCGAGACAAACATAAAATTTTCCGAAAAAACAGACATTTAAAAGAAAAATTAAAATTCTAACTTGTTAGAAAGAGATTTATAGTACCTATGTTTTTTTTGTCCCGACTATGATCCAAAAATTCTTACTTTCACATTTGTGTCCCATTATTTTACTCTTCCCGTCTGGTTCATAATAAGTTACATCTTAAATTATATTTACAACCACGCGCCCTAAATAATTTCGTAAATTAAACTTTTGATTTCTGTATACTTAAATTCAATATTTAATTGAAATTGAAGAGACTAAATAAAAATGATGGTTGTTTTGTCAAGTTCATGATGTTACTATATTCTACTCTACAATCACTGTTCAGAGTAATCAAGCTTCGAGGTCATCACTTATCAGTAACATATCAACAAGTGTGACGTTTCGGTGGCATTAAATAATCTACAACAACACATCTTCACGTCAGTTCTGCTAACGGGGTGGGCAGAATGTAGAAAACAGAATGCCACATTTAACCATCACACATTTGCCTTATTTATTACACGCTAGCCGTGCTTCCTGCCCATTCATTACAAACGAATGAATGACATATTAAACGATAATACAAGAGCAGTACAATTAAATGTAAAGCTGGATTTTCCTAGGAAAGCGGCACCGTCATAGAGAGGCTGTAATATAACGGCTAATGACGTCACTAGAACGTTGATTAAGTTACAAAAAGACGCGGTTCTTACATAGCGGAGATTGACGTCATCGACTATACGGTGTCAACTAGAAGCACCGCTATCATGCGACATCTTTATGTTGGCACCGTTTTCCTAGTACATGAAAGATTATGACTAGGCGTCAACTAGCCGCCCGCGTCATGAAGTTCATTTGAGAGGAAAAGGGACGGGAAGAGAGGGCGTAGCTATCTTTGTATGAGGTGTTGTAAACTGAGCAACAAAGGATGATAGTGAGGTTACGGCGTATTGTCTTATACAATGTAAAAATATTTATAAAATATTCAGCGCTTGTGACGTAAGCGCGCGCAAGAGGTCGCAAGTTCAAATCTCGACCGAAATTAAAAGATCATCAAGTTAAAAAAATATTATTTATATTTCCGCTGTCCAGTACATACCTGCCTCTTGGTCTTTAGTTCAGGGGCTAGTCTAATGTAATGTGATTTTCAATAGTCCACAGGCTACTATTATAAAAATAATGTGTTAACCTTGCCAGTTATCACTGGCTTTACCTTTTTAGGGTTCCGTAGCCAAATGGCAAAAAACGGAACCCTTATAGAGTCGTCATGTCTGTCCGTCCGTCCGTCCGTATGCCACAGTCCTTATTTCCGAAACTATTGGGCCTACGTATTGAAACTTTGTAGTTTGTAGGTTGATGTGTTCTGTGAACCGCTAGTTGAATTTTGTCTGAATTGAATAAAAATAAATAAATTATTAAGACTATATCTAAAAAGATTCTTGCATGTAACCTATATGTGAGGGGTGTCTATGGAAAGGTTTTAAAAAATAACAATAGCAAAACATACAGATTACCAAAACCATTTTTCGTCAAAATAAATTGTTTAAAAGATAGACGCTTCCAAAGTGGTAAAACGAGTCCCCCCTCCTCTAACTTTTAAACTAAGAGAGTGAGAAATCTAAAAAATATATATGCTTTAGACGTCAATGGACACTTTCAACAAAAATTAATAATGGCAAGGAACCCTTTGTGCGCGAGGTCGACTCGCATTTAGTCGATTTTTTTTAATAAGTTTAGTGACAAGTCAAATAAGAGGTGTTTTTATAGGAATTTTGTCACAATATCGAGCGGTATAAACGGCAAGTGTGACGTCATTAACGCTAGTTGCCCTGAGCTCAACATCGATAGTGAACAATACTGCAGTGTGACGTCATCAGTTCAAGCTATTAACTCGTAGAAGCTGTAATAGTGATACCTGCAGCTTGTCCAGAACTGACTGCAGCTGCGCGCGCTTGAAGTTGAGCGTGTCCAGCTGCACCTGCAGCTCCGCCTCCGCTTTACCGAGCGCCGCCTTCTTAGGAGCAACCACCTGCAACAGAGCGCGACTGTAGTGGCCCCACACGACAGTACATAGTAAGAGGTAGTGCCACACTGCATGCTTGCATGCAACCGAATAGATCCTGCACAACCGGGGAGGTACCTCTCGCTCACACGAGACCGGTGTAAAGTGACTGCTGTGGGTTTCGTGCGGTGTTTAAGTAGCCGATGGCCCATGGAGGAGAGAGGAGGGTGAAGGGCAACGCATCTGTATAGCCTCTGGCTGATGTCTATGGGCGTCGGTAGTCATGGAAATGGCTCCGACTGCTCGTTTGCCCCCCCATACCATAAAAAAAGCAGTGACACTGATGTGAAAACGCGGTCAGGAATGTGTCGGCACCACGTTATTGCTGAGTTGACGTCTTCTCGGGCCGGCACGATCGGCCACTCGTCACGTGGCTCGTGTTACTGGAACCCGGTGGTGCATTGAGAAAATAGAGCATTACAGCGCTGAGCGCACCCGGTACGCTGGCCCGCCACGACGCGGACGGTGGTGGGCTGTGACGTCCGCTGAGTGGGGTATTGGGTACCCAAGGGTCTACTGACCTATAACCTTCGGTTATAGGGATATCTAAGAGCATCTGTCTGCTTGTTTTTCTCTAGACTATAAAATATGAAAAGCTTTGTGCATTGTCAAGCGAGTGTCAAAGTCTTCTATATCATATCATTGGCAGAGGGCAGCGTGGATAGGAACGAGTGGCGGGTCCACTTTGGACGTTGATGGCGTGGTACTTTGGAGTACTGCGGCCAGGGTTCAGGATGGAAACTTGTAGCCATGGAACGGTTCCGACAACAACCAACAACAGAGGCAGCCGGACAGTCCCCAAGGAAGAGAATTCCCCAAAGAGAGAGGAGGAGAAACTTTGCCATGGCCAGTCTGTCGCTGGACTGATTCTGTTGCTTGCAGATCCTGGACCCTCCAATGCGGCTGAAGACACCCGCAGGAGTTTAGTCGGTGTTCCACGAGTATAAGTGTGGAGTTCGACATATATTTACGGGACACCTGGGCTCCTAGGTATCATACGTAAATGTGTTCCCCACACCATGTCACCGAACACATATCAATTCAGAAAGGGAACGTCACCGTTTCGCCTTCGCTTTTCGGGGCGAGGCGATTACGTTACGTTTCCCATTAGTGTGCGTTGCAGTATGGAGTTTCATACAAAGAATACTGAACGGCTCGAGGCGTTACGGTTACAATCCCTTTCCTAGTCTATATATGTGCGATGACCTTGAAACAGTGCTATGCAAAGCGTTACAGTTACCTTGATGACGCGGTCGTATACGTGCATGGCGCGCACCCAGCAGCACAGCCCCTCGCACGCCGACGACACCTTGGCGATCACGGCGGGGTCGAACTCGCGGTCGGGGATATACCTGCACCACGCCATTGCTGAATTACTACTAGTCCTAACTGCTTTTAGAAAGTGGTAGTGCCTCGCTGCATGCATGCATGTCACCGAATTGGGCCGGCACGATCGGGGAGGTACCTCTTGCTTACATGAAACCGACGTAAAGTGACAGTGCGGTGTAACTAGCCGGTGGCCTATGGAGGAAGGAGGGCAACGCATCTGTTAACCTCTTTACAGATGTTTATGGACATTGGTACTTATTAAAGTGGCTCTAAAAGAATCTCTGTGTGCGCGTACATCACGCGCAGTTGGGTCTCTAGCGGCAAACAAAGTGAGTGTGAGTGAGACAAAGTGACAGCGGAAGAATGCCAATAGGCTCTCCGTACTTTTGCCAAGTGGCAAGGCGCAAAACCCCGGTATTCAGATAGGTAGAAAAAAAGCGACTTACTTTTCCCGTATCTTCTTCATGGTGGCTGCAGGTATGTTGTCCTTGTCGTAGTTCTTGAGGCTCTCGAGGAACTTCATGTCGCCGAGCATCTTCTGCGACGGGCCCCAGTAGTCCTCGTAGGCCCTACCTGCAACGTACATTTTAATTGTGGCAAGCTGGAAATTGGCTACAGTATTTGGGGGCAAACGAGCAGTCGGAGCCGTTTTCATGACTACCAACTCCCATAGACATTGGTATAGAGGTAATACAGAAGCTCTGTCCTCCTTCCTCCACCTCCATGGCCCACCGGCTACTTACATACCACACGAAACGCGACAGCACAGCTGTCACTTTATGCCTGTACAGTGTAAGCGAGATGTACTCCGGCCGTATTAGCCCAATTCCGCCGCATGCAGCGTCGCACTACTTCGTACTACTACTAACCGTAATGTAGATACAATAAGCCATACCGTTGGCATCCATCTTCCTCTCTCCCTTGATCCCTTTCATCACGCAGACCGCCTCCATCACTAGTTTGACCCCTGCCGGTGGGTTCTTCATGGACTTGACTAAGGTAATGTCAGCGGGCTTCAGGGTATCCAGCGCTGCAAGCGCTGCCTCCAGCGCCGGCACCGCTTCAGCCAGATCGGACTCGCAGTCGTCTTTGATCGCTTGAGAGGCCGCTGCCGCCTCGTTGGCAAGAGCCTCGTCAGCGCCTACGATCTGTCAACATTGAGACACAGAAGTAAGCATTTTGACAACGAAAACTAGTTAATATTCTTTATTTGCTTTAATTGGTCAATAATTGAAGAGGAATTGAATCGAAAGTAGTTTGTCAGGATATCTGATCTCCTCATACCATGAAGAGGAAGTAAAGATAGCATTTGCGGATCTAGATTTAATTTTGGTTTCGAAACCTCCAAACCAAAATCCATCATTAATCATTAATTAATTTATTCTATTTTTGTAGGGGGACATGACCTTAGCAGCGGTAGAATTTATATTCACGTCATCGTTATCTTTCATCTTCGTTATATTTGTTTATTTTATTGACAAATCCTAAGGTCTAGTCTCCTTCCAAATAGAGAATAAATGAATCATTAATGATATCGTGAATTCATTCATTCATTCACGTAATTATACGAAAAGAACGACCCGACAGGCCAAAAGTAAGATTGAAAACCAGTGTTAGGTATCATGCATTGCATGGCTTATGCCAAACCTTAGTCTATTTGGCGAAGTCTAAAGGCGCCCTATACTCTTTTTATTGAGTGTCTTTTGTGTTGTGTTCAAATAAATGTTTTCTTTCTTTCAATATCCCTGAAGTCAGGTACCTTTTTGTTTCTCTACGATCACGGTGTCCTGTTCTATCTTAATGATGAGCTTCTCCGTCTTGTCGGAGGTCTCCACCAGCTTCGGCTGCAGGTCGCGTAGGTTCTGCTGCATCACCCCCACCTGGCCCGCCGCGAACTGCAGCTGCTCCAGACTGTCTCGTACCTACAGTAGATCGAGAGTATCGTACCTCCTTCTGTTTCTCTACGATCACTGTGTCCTGTTCTATCTTAATCATGAGCTTCTCCGTCTTGTCGGAGGTCTCCACCAGCTTCGGCTGCAGGTCGCGTAGGTTCTGCTGCATCACCCCCACCTGACCCGCCGCAAACTGCAGCTGCTCTAGACCTGTCTCGTACCTGCAGCACACCGAGTTTTTTTATGATATAGGAGGCAAACGTCCAGCACATCGTGGATATTCTCAGGGTGATGTTTGTCTTGCCTTTTTTTTATAGTATTAATAGCAATCACACTTACTGAAATTAACAATATCCATTACACCACGCAGCCGAATTGGGGCAGCATGACCGGGATGGTACCTCTCGCTTACACAACACCGGCGTAAAGTGACAGCTGTGCTATCGCGTTTCGTGCGGCGTGTAAGTAACCGGTGGCCCATATAGGAGGGAGAAGCATAAAGGGCAATCTGTATAGTCTTTGTGCGCATATCTATGGGCGTGGGTAGTCATGAGACTGGCTCCGACTGCTCGTTTGTTCCCTACACTACAGACGGCACTCACCGTAACCTGGCCGAGGTGATCTGATCCACCTTGATCTCGTACAGCGCCTGGAACGCCTTGATCAGCTCAAGGTAGCTGGTGGGGGTCACGTACACCTTGCGCTTCTGCTCCGAGAAGAACCTGAAACACGGGACATTATGGCACTGACTTATCAAATTAAATGAAATGAAAATGTTTTTATTCAAAATAGAATTATAAAAATCACTTATAGAATATCAAAACTTACATCTACCATTTTCTACCATTCATTTCATCTATAGCGTTTGTGTGAGCAAATTTCAAGCAAACAGAATCACATATGTGTCGGGTGCACGGGTAGACGATCAGTGACGTCAGAGTAGGCGAGAACGGTCGAACTACCCGCGCTACTGGTGCCGTGACGAGCCGTCTTCTGCTGATGTGATTTCGAATACTACACAACTTGTTATTAGTCGTAGCATAAGCGGGGCGCAGTCCCTGGCCGAATGTTACTTAGTGCACTCGCATGTTACTAATAAATAATTTATAATAATATTATAAAGAGGAAAGATTTGGTTGTATGTGTGTTTGTATGTAACGAATAGGCTCCGAAAGTACTGGACTGGTTTAAAAATTCTTTCACCATTTCAATGCTACATTATTACAGATTAACATAGGCTATTTTTCACCACGGGTAAATACTTTATTCCCATGGGAAAACGGGTAATTTTGTAAACGGCTAAACCGATTGGGTTAAAATTTTATATAGGTATTTCGATGGATTCCTGGATGCTTAAAAAATACAATTTGATCCGGTAAGTGGCGCTGTCGGTATGTCGATTACTAAACGTCTTGACCGATTGGGTTGAAATTTTGTATGTTGTATTGTTTCACAGACACAAATGTATTATCTGTATATATAAAATGAATGTTTGTCTGTATGTCCTTTCTAGAATTGTAATGCATAGAGCATTTGAGAATGTGATGATAGTTAGTAAAGTTGATCTGAATGCGCCCACGAAGGTTTCTAAGTTGGTAGTTACCACCAATTTTCGACAGATGGCGCCACATTCATTCCAAATAATTTTATGTATTGCTATGATAGTCCATGCTGACGCACGTGACGTGTGTGTGTGTGTGTGTGTGTGTGTGTGTGTGTGTGAGCTCACCGGTCGCTGAGGTCCACGACGCTGGTGTGAAACAGCTGGCACAGCGTCACGCACGCTTCGCGCATCTCTTCGCCGATGTCCTCCATCTTTGCTATGAACATGGACGCCACGCGCTCCAGCGCGTCCGGCGGCCACGCGGTGAACCTGGGGAGAGGTAGAGGTAACTGATGTAAAGTGATCACCAACACCCACAGACATCGCAACACCTGATGTCTAGCAGATGCCGGTCTTTGAGAGATGAATAAGCTGTTTTGAAGGAATGACGACCGTGGTGACCGACCGAAAGCTTTTTTTGCAAAAATTTAAAGCAATATTTTGGTGTTCTGGGAATCTTCAATTTTCGAAGCAAAACAAGAGTACATCAAGTCACAAAACGATCGTAGCCGTATAGCCTTTCTCCTTGCCGTCAACCAGTGGTCAACCTTACGTATGAACGAAACGTAACCGTATTAGCACCTCCTGTACGTCAACTCGGCTACTGCAAGTAAGGCAATGATCGTGGTACGAAGCCTGTTCCGAAGATAGGCGATTACGTTACGTTTTTCATTAGTGTGCGTTACAGTATGGAGTTTAATACACAGAATACGGAAGGGCTCCAGGCGACATGTGTGCGGTGACCATATGGCGTACGTGAGTGTCAAACTAGTTACGCACTTG
Source organism: Calycopis cecrops (assembly GCA_001625245.1). Taxonomy (NCBI): domain Eukaryota; kingdom Metazoa; phylum Arthropoda; class Insecta; order Lepidoptera; family Lycaenidae; genus Calycopis; species Calycopis cecrops. The sequence goes on from LUGF01009805.1 coordinate 22,701, forward strand.
TGCGTGCTCGTCTTCGTGTGCGTGTGAATGATATGCATGCGTGTGTTACCAGTCGATGGTGCAGCAGTTGATGAGTGAGGGGAACATGCGCAGGCGGTTGCGGAAGGAGTCCCCTATGGGGGACATGGCCAGCACCACGCGTAGGTTTGTCTTCACGCGCTCCACGTAGAAGCCAAACAAGGCCAGCGGCGTCGTCTCGATCTTCCTGCCCTGGAATGGTGCAATGAAATACCCTTGAATACCCAAGTAAGAAGTAGTGCGACACTGCCTGGATGCTTGTAATCGAATTGGGCTGGCACGACCAGGGTCTTACACGAAACCGGCGAAAAGTGACAGCTGTGCTGTCGCGTTTCATGCGGTGTGCAAGTAGCCGGTGGCCTATGGAGGGCGGAATATGAAAGGGGCGACGCAAATGTCTATGGATGTCGTTAGTCATGAAAATTGTTTCCGATTGCTCGTTTAGAACCCTTAAGGGCATTAAGAACATTTTTGTACTCCTGAAAGGGAGTTGAATGGGGTTGAAGTTGTTGAGAAGGCCCCTTCTCAACTACAAGGTCTCCAAATACCGAGCTCTGCCAGATCTTAACGGTGGGTTAAGGTCTGGCGGAGCTCGGAACTTGGCTGCATGTCTGGTGTAAAAAAAAATAAGGAACGCTCTCCTCACCGCCTCCCTGACGGCGGACGACATCTTGTCCAGTATCTCCACCTTCTCGTCCATGCCGTACAGGTTGGGGATGTCGCCGGAGTTCAGCAGCATGTTGATGTCCTCCACCATGCCCTCGTACATTATCTACAACATCCTCTCTATAATACATAACCACCTCTGACGTGCTACAAAAACCAACAAACATGTTTAAAAACCACTGGCGTAAAGAACTTTAACATCTGTGTGTGACTTATTACACCACGTTAGCCTAGCCCCATGCTAAGGTCTAAGGACTCGTGTTAAGTTTTAAGAACTTTTATAAATTTAAAAAATATTGAAGATTTTTATTATAGAAATACATATAAAACATAGACAAACATCCGTGACCAGGCGGGATTCGAACCCACAATTCCTGGCGCAACATGCTCCTCTTATCTGAGTACTGTAAGAGTCGGTCGTTTATTAAATGGCAAATACAGACTCATTGCAGAGAGAACAGAGGATCATAACAAAAATTCTTCGGATGGAACAGCTCATTTTGAGACGAAAACTAGTGTACCAGATCTCGAAGTACCAAAGACATTGACCCCCTTATTGATAAACATAGATTAACTTTATTCAAGCATTAAACTGACATCTGTCAAATTCCATACTTTTTATGTGTTTATTATTATTAATATTGTATTTGACAGGTGGTGAAAGATCAACGATCAAACCTGATTGTCAGCGAAGAGGAACACCAGCGGCTTGCCAATGATGCCGGCCTTCATCAGCATCTTGCGCACATCGTCGCGCCACTCGTTCTGACCGTACTGTCGAGTTATCTCCACCTGGAATACGTAAACTATCACTATAGGCTCAGAGTCGAGCCCTTCAATTGGACAGTCTTCAAAGAGAAGTTTGGCCTCTTCGCCGGGGCCAGCCGATAGAAGGATCCTGTTGCTTGCAGATCTGGGACCCTCCAATTATAGCGGCTAAAGGCATCGGCAGGGATATAGTCGGTATTTCACTAAGTGTCTAGTCCGACATAGGTCTAGGGGCCACCCGGGACCCTGTTATCATACGTAAATGTATTTCCCTGCGTAAACAAAAAAAGCTCAGAGACAAGCCAGGGAACTAGCCCTACCCGCTCTGCCACGGACACAGCGTTGCGACTTGCGGCGTGGCGAGCGGCGAGGTGAACGGCAAGACGTGACATACAAAATGTATGCGCCATGCCACGGCCACAGCGGTGCTATTTGCGGCGCGGCGAGCGGCGAGGCAATACTCGACGCGCGAGTGAGAGAGAGACAGACGATCCGCTCACCGCACCGCAAGTCGCACCGCAGTGTCCGTGGCCAGGCCGTACCTCCCACTGTCTCAGTTATTATTCCTTACCGCCCTGAAGCAATGGGTTGAGCTAATGGGCGTCTGACATCTTCAAGCACTGCGCGCTGGTCTATAGCCTCTGTAGGCCCTATTAATAAACATAGATTAACTTTACTCCAAGTATAACCTAGTATTGAGCCGGCATCTGTCAAAATCCATACTGTTTATGTGTTTATTAGGGTTCCGTAGCCAAATGGCAAAAAACGGAATCCTTATAGATTCATCATGTATGTCTGTCTGTCTGTGTGTCTGTCTGTTCATCCGTTCGTATGTGACAGCCATTTTTTATCGAAACTATTGAGCCTGTATGTGAGGGGATGTCTATGAATTGCTCTTAAAGTTTTAAAGGACTCCAAGTTATCTTCAAGAGGAGCAGACTCTCACAAATGTGCATTAGTAAAAATGGACTATAAAGCCAGTATATTTGCTCAGATATATCAACAATGATTTTGGTGTGCGGTGCAGCCGTCATCTAGGGTTGTCAACCGTACCATAATACATATATAGTATTGTACTATATTTCAGGACTGTGTACTATATACTGTTGAAGAAATATATAGTACGCAAAAAATACGTTTTGCGTTGTAGTTTAGGTATCCCCGCGGCTTTGCTTGCTCTGAAGCCCTTCAATAAATATCAATGAACATTACCTTCAAACAGAACTGCAATATAATTCCAATACTTGCCACAATATTCATTTTACGCTTCTATTTTTTTTAGTAAAAAGTAAACTATGTCTTTTCTAATACCTCTACGAATATGTGTACAAAGTTGTATGATGATCGTTTGAGTAGTTTCGGCGTATAAGCGTAACAAACAAACTCACACTCACATTTATAATATTAGTAAGAAGCCGGATTTGCGAAAGGAAAAAAAACTTGTACATAAACGCTGGTCTATAAGAAAACCAAGACTTTTTAAGACCAAAGAAATAGCTACTCCGGCTAGATGTTTCTTCAACACGTTTACACACCTGTATAACATTCATCTCCAGGATACTGGCGGCCAACTTCACCGCGCTGCTCCTACCACTGCCGCCCACTCCCACCAGCAGCAGGTTACCTGTACGTCTCAATCATATCATCATGAAGGCCCACGGAGGGAGGAGGCCCACTATTCCTGTACTATTCATCCCTCTATTTCCCACTCACGTCAGCGTCGCTGCTGTGTATAGTCATGTCGATAAGTGTTAATCTCATGAGATTTCCTCGGTAACGGCCTTGCACTCGCCGATAACGCACAACCGTAACCTGACAATGATTTATGGCCCCGTCTGCAGCGACATAACAAAACTAAGGGCCACAGCACACACTATACTTTTAGCATCGGCGATCGGCGATCTTGCAACAGCATCGATGCTGCATCAAAATTTAGCTTTATCGACTGCTCCGATTCTCGATACGTAACAGTCGTAGTCGCTTTGTGACTAAATCACCGAGTTTTCATTTTTAAGTGTACGCTGGGGAGCGTCTGGTAGCATTCAGCTGCTCAAAAGCGTCTAAATCGCCGATCGCCGATGCTAAAAGTAGCGTGTGCTGTCACCCTTACACATACTTCAAGGGTCTAATATCAAAAGCGGCAAAGTCTCATATAATGTCACGCATTGATTTTAACATTTTATTTTTTATAGCCCCACGTGCAGCGACATAGCAACAGAACTATAATCGTTGCTCGACAGCCGCGGGCTCACCGTTGTCCTGCAGCAGTACCCGCGTACAGCGCGAGATATGGTCCAGCGCGTACCGGAACATGACCAGATCCATCGGCGTCGAGGATACCACGTTGTACTCGTCCAGGTAATACGCCATCTTCTCCGCCATGTCCTCCAGGTCAAGCACCTGCACACATTACCAAGATTAACGTCATCTGCACACGTTTTCAACATTATCAACGTCATCTGCACTCCGAGGCTGATCCGAAATAATAACAACTTCGAATTTACCGACCACCTTAAGGTACTGGGCCTTACCGTAAATCGAAATATAAATTTTATGCGTCACTTGGGAGAGGTCACGAAGAAGGTTGTCAGTAGTTACAAGTATGTAAGCCGTACTACCAGGACAAATTGAGGACTAAGCTCCGATACAATTAGGACCATTTGGCGGTCGTAGAACCAACCATACAATATGCAACGAATGTGTGGGGTCAAGTGGCTGACAAAAAACAAATTGGCAGGAAACTAGACACCATCACCAGAAAATTTGCCAACCTAGTGACAAAAGCGTACAGGACAACCTCACTAGTCTCCACGTGTCTCCTTGCAGGAGTCTTACCCTTGGACCTAAGAGCCAGGGAGCAGACTCGAGACGTCAATTTATGGGAGGCAAAATTGCCCCACAAATTGCGAAGACTATGGTCTCTTTTTCTGAGCACTGTTTATAGTATGAAGTGACTATAGACTCGGTAGAATACCAGATATCACGTCTTCTTACACACTGAAAGGATCTATCTGTGGGGTGTGCTGGGGCACAAGCAGGATAGAACCCCAGGTTGTTGCTCGAGCGTGTCTCGAGTCCGCTGCGTCCTGGTGTACAACACCGGGCGGCTAGCGGGTGTTGGCGGTCCAGTTTCTGCTCCTACCTCACAGGTGGCTCATTCGAGTGCAAAACGTAATATAAAAAAATAATAAAAAAACCGTTATACAATTAATAGGCACACACGCTGCTACAGCAAGGGCAGCGATGACAGATCATTTTTTTTTTGTTCAGCCTATGTTGTCCCACTGCTGGGCAAAGGCCTCCCCCAAACTTCGCCAACCATCCCGGTCTTTTGACTTCTCCCACCAGCTTTTGCCGAAGGCATCGAGGTCGTCCCGCCAACGTTTCCTCGGCCGTCCTCTGCGTCTCGCTCCGTCCGAGATCATTATTTATATAAAAAAATACCAACGTCACTTGCACTCGTTACACACACCAACATTCCTACTTGGAACCAAAGTGGGAGCTTAGGCGGGCTGCAGCCCCGGGCCCCATAAGACTTAAGGGCCTCATTTGTTTAGTAACCATAAACTTATCATTTCCAAGATCTCCAAGTTCCGGGCCCCGCCAGACCGCCAGATCCGACGCTGCCTGGTTCGTGCCAAGGATAATAATGTCGTCCTGGCCGAGTTTCGGTTACGCCGTCTCTATAGAGACGAGCCATCTGTGCAGGATATATTACAGTGCACAAGTGTGTACAGACACAATTGTTGAAGGGAACAAGGGTTCACATATTCCGATGGGACCGCTGAACGTGCTCGAAAGGAGGCTTGGAAGGAAGGCAACGCATCTGCATAACCTATATGCGGATGTCTAGGGAACTCCGCAGTCACGGAAATGGCTCCAACTGCTCGTTTGCCTACTACAAAAAATATTCACCGAGAGCCACACCACCACCCACCTGGTCGTATATCTTGGGGTCCGCGTCCGGCTCCATGTAGTTCCCGAAGAAGATGTTGGCGACGTGTCGGTCCGCGGGCTTCTCGCCCTCGGGCACGTAGCCCGCCTCACTCAGCACCTGGTCTGCGTGCACGCGGTAGCTCTCGTACACAGACTTGAACGCCACGTTGAACAGCCTTACTCTGGGGGAACAGATTACAGCAGTGCATTGGTTAATTGATGATCATTTAGGTTGGCACTGTCGGGCTAATACCTCGGACGACTAACCGAGTAACTACTACCTGTCAATGTAATAATAAATTGTAGTTCCATTTTTATTTTTTTTTTAATCAAAATATTTTGAGAGTTGGGTAAGCTCTTGAAGATCCCTAGGTCATATCGGTCCGTAAATACCGACAGAGGTAGCTGATTATATATCGAAGTGGTAAAATTGAGCTTAAAGCGCACAGCAGTAGACTTCGGAATATCGTATGCCAAAGGCAAGTCGTGGAGTGTGATCCTAGCCAACAATGGCGGCTGGTGCGTCATAGAACAGTGTACTTTACTTGCTCACCCAATATTGAAATTTTTAGCTAGGATTAGCAATAGCAATCAAACAAAATGTTACTTATACATTGTTCCTTTTATTTTTTTATATACTAAATCACCATATCATAAGTACAGCCTAATTGTCAATTAATTATTTTTTTATCAGAACATACATTATCTCAACTTAGTTCCACGCAAAAATAAAATAATATTTTTTTAGTAATTTTAAATTCAATCGTATGTCCGTCGTTAGTTCGACATTGTTCGATCATTGAAATCGTTACGTTGACTTTTATTTTTTAATAACTAGTTGACCCGACAGACGTTGTCTTGTCATCATTCCAAAATATGTTGTCATGGTAACGTATAATGTTATGTGGCCGAATTATTGAACCTCTTACTTTACCCTTTTTTTGTTGACGAAGGGGAATAAATTTACATATGATACATCGCATGACGGATTCGACACTTGCGCGTGCAATACTGACTTAGCCCTTTGCCCCAGTGCCTTCATCCGCTAGAACTGGAGGGTCTCGGATGAACAGGAAACAGAGGTTCCTTCCAGCGACAGGCTGGCATCAGAAAAAAGGGCCTTTTTCTCATATTCCGATGGGACGACAATCCGACACGACCGGTGAGAAACCAGGCGCAGAACCGACGGCTTAACGTGCTCTCCGAGGCACGGGGGCTTAACACCGCCAACTTCCTGACTCCGGACTGTTATTAGAAATTGAAAAATCTCAATAACAATTTGTAGTCCAACCCTGGATTCCAACTCTGGACCTCACGTCTGTGGTTGAACACGCTTACCACTAGACCACGAGGCAGACCCTGGCAACCCTAATTCTATCCCTGAACCCAAGAGCCGCCGAGGGCCAGACCTTCATTATTTTATAAAAGCTGAACATTTCTCTGCGCATGTTCCCAAGATGATGGCAAGAACGATCAGCGTCTATGGAGTTTGAATCGTGGTTACTTGATCAGGTAACTGGTAATAGGTAGCAAAACTGTATAAAATAGTATTTTAGTTTCGTTATAGTATAAAGCCTAATTATTTCATACTGTATTTGTAATATTCTCGCTGGCTCTTGCCCTACTCAGCTCGTATATAATAACTCTGTAGATGCTAGGGGATCGACTCGATTCATCCCTAACTGGCAGGTTCATGGAATTCCATGTTTTGACGGGTCCGTGTCTCTGCTAAGTGGGGAGTCTTGAGACATCCTTTTCATTCCATTCATTTACTTTTTGTGTGTAACATTAGTTTAAAGCTCTTTTTGCAATAATACTACCAAGACCAAGGTCTGAAAACAGATGATTTTTACTTTATTATTATTTACTTATATTTACTTAAATGGACCTAACTGTTCCATGGAGGGAGGAGGATGAAGGAAGGAAACTCATCTTTATTACCTCTATACGGATGCTTATGGGCGTCGGTAGTCATGAAAATGGTTTTATGCTCGTTTGCCCCCTTATATTATAAAATAAACATCTCGGTGAGCCGACTGCTCGCCTCCCCACCTGTCCACGTCATCCACCAGCCGGTCGGAGAACACCCGGTAAGTCTCGTGCAGCCACAGCAGCACCAGCTTGTTGAGGTCCTTCAGGCGCGTGGCGGGCACCAGTATCACGCCCCTCACCACGCGCGCCACGTCGCGCAGGTTGAACACGTAGTGGGAGGTGCGTGGCGTGGGCAGGAACTGCGTGCGCGCCGCCGCGTACACGGCCAGCGTGGACGAGACCACCGCCTGGGGGTTTCCGGTGGCACATGGAGGAATAATGAGTGACGTGATATATTAAAGCGTTTCGTCAAGTGTGTAAGTTTCCGGTGGCGTATGAAGGGGTAAAGATGAAGGAGCGCATCGCATCAGCATGTGTATAGGCGCCCGTAGAAATTATACAGATACTTTGCCCCACTTCCTCCTCCTCCCTCCATGGGCCACCGGCTACTTACTATCGCACGAGAGGTACAGCTTTCACTTTACGCCGATATCGTGTAAGTATACAAAGTTGATAAAACCGGGAGGCACATATTTATTTATATCAGATCAATCAGAGCAATAGTTCAGCTACAGGGCTTTTTTAAAGTTAATCACGTCAGCTAGCCGCGAGACCTGCCAAGGTTCATTACACTGATGACGGGAGCGGATCCCTTCGCTGTGGAGGTAGGTACAAATGCGACGTGGCGGATTCATTACGCAGGTCAAAACAGGTCAGTCCAAAGGATATTTACATTTTTCCTTAATTATTAAGCTATTTAACTTCCTTGAAAAAGTATTTTCGTATACTTCTCGTAAACTCTATTTTATTTATTATAGATTAAAAGTAAGCACTTATAGTACACGTGGTTTCGTTTAGTACCTCTCGCTTTTATCAAAGTTGTATAAACGGTCTGGTTATGCAGATGTGAACTAACCCTGCTCTGGCGAACGATGTGTTCCGGGAAGCCCTTGGCGAAGTGCCAGTCCATGATGGTGCTGAAGATCCTCATGAGAGTGTTGTCCTCGAAGGCGTCCAGGGTGATGACGAGCGAGTGACGCGTCAGGCGGGAGGTGATCTCGTTGGAGCCGCCTCCAGGAGGCAGCATGGCCGACACCAGCAGCTGGACATAAGAGGTAAGAGGTAGTACCACGCTAGTGAGCGGCGCG
>LUGF01009805.1:38724-51476 GCA_001625245.1 Calycopis cecrops
TAATAGTCTCGGATTTACAATAGGCACTTATAGTATATGTGGTTAAATTTAATGTCGCGTATTCGTATCAACCCTGTATAATCTGGATCAATGAAATATTTTGAAATGTTGAAAAATGCAATAATGAAAATATGAAGTAAAGATGAAAAATATATAGAGTTGGACTGTGTAGGTGTATTGTAAGTAACTATTAATTAAAAATTGTATTTAAATGATATTTGCACGCCGAAACGGCAGAGTATGTTGGACACCCATATTCCGGCAAATAAAACATTTTCTTTCTTTCGTTCTTTCGACCGGCGTAAGTTGCGGCTGTGTCGGCGCGTTTCAGGCAATGCGTGAATTTCCGGTGGCCTACGGAGGAGGTATCTGTATACTTGACTTTATGAGGGCTCGTTGACAGTCATCAAAAAGCTCCGACTGTTCGTTTGCCCGCCGATACTATAAATACAAATTACATAGAACTGGTGTATCTCCCCGACGCGCACGAAGTGGTCGCAGCGTAGCAGGAACTGGAACATGGGCGGCACCAGCCACTCCACCAGCTCCTGCACCAGGTCGAACTGCTCGGGGATCAGCCGCTTGCTGAGGTACGTGTTGTAGGAGGTGAGGAACGCGCGCCAACCTGGGAGTACATTGTAGGGGAAGTGCTGATTTACAGGTTTGTTGACACAACCAAGTCATGGAAGTACCTCTCTCTTACACGAGACCGGCATAAAGTGACAGTTGTGTTGTCGCGTTTCGTGCGGGATAGGAGGAGGAAGGGGGGCAACGCATCTGTTTAGCTCCTAGCTACGCGTACGCGCATTTATGTATTCTCATTAGGTTGCGAAGTGCGGCGAGTGACAGACGCGCGGCGCTGTAATATTGCTGAAAGCAGAGGTACGTACTTACGTGGGGTTTACCCCAAACCGAAGGTGTTTTTTGTATGTTCATTTCCTAATGTTTTATTGTGTTTTTGCAGTAATTTACTATCATCATGGCTAGTTTTTTTGGGAGACAAAGATATATCGCAACTGTTGGACGACGAAAATGATAATATTGATTCCGAAGCCGTTGATACATCTTGAACTGCGTTGTGATGACGAAAAAATTAGTGATTGTGAGTTGCCGGAGCAACTTAGCTGTTCTGAAGATAATGAATTGAAAAAAATATTCTTTCCTCAAAGGTCGACAACGCATCTGTTAGACCTCTGGTGTCTGTGGGCGTTGGTGATCACTTTACATCAGATGAGCCAATTGCTTGTTTGCCTCCTATGCTAAAAAAAAACTAATAAATAAGTGTAGCAAGTGTCTTCATTTGTAAGGACCATACTGTGACGACATACATGCCGACTTTGTACTCCTATTAGTTTACATGGACGATTAAAATAGAAAATGTCATTTTTTTATTTTTAGTAGATCTCGAAAGAAATTGAGATTTTTTTACTACGATTATATAGTTTAGTTATATATTATAGTTATATAGTTTAGTGGTTTTATGTTAATTTTGAATTTTTATAGATATTGAAGCTTCTAATTTTTTTTTCTTCCTCTGTACAAAAAGATCTAAGACAGTAGTTCACACATACACACAGTTAGAAGTTGATTAAAGCAAAATCTGTGATCTATGACAAAAAGGTGCCATAAATATAACTAATACTAAAGTCTAGAAGGTAGTTTGTTTTATAGCTATTAGCGTTATTAGCGTAGCTGTCACTTTACGCCGGTCTCGCGTAAGCAAGGGCTTCCCCGGTCGTGCCGGCCCAAAAATGGCTACTAGTGCTAGTTTGCCCTCTTATGCCATTTAATAAAAGGTAAAGACTCACCGAGCTGCTCTGGCTCCATGTATATCATGCCGCAACGCGAGACGGTGGCGGGGGACGCAAACTCGAGGTCCGCTGCTTCGAAGATCAAATTCATTTTGTTCGTCATCTGCAAAAGTCAGGTGCGTATAAAACGGATGGAAGAGAGAGAGAGAGAGAGAGAGAGACGGAACTAGTTGTCCAATTTTTATATTGTTAAATAAACAGAAAATATATGATTGTTTACATTCTTTTTGTATAGATCTCATTTGTTCGATGAACACAGTCTCGTCACGAGCACGCTACGAGTGTGCGTCTACCATCTGACTGTCCTACGAGTGTGCGCTGCTTTACTTGCTATTTGTATGTACTTAACTAGTACGTTGCGGATGCGACAACAAATAAGAAAAACGAACGTTTTGAAAATATTTTAAAACGCGACTGGCATTTAGAGCTTAGCCACATGAGGCCATAGCAACAAGAATTTCCATATATAGTAACATCTGCTCTGTTGTGTTTCGTGCTATGTAGTTTGCCGGTGGCGATGGCCGAGCCGGTGGGAGAGAGAAAGTGGTAGGTGGACAATGCATCTGTATAACATCGGGTGTTCGTAGTTATGAACATAGCTCCGGCTGTTTATTAGGTTGCTACAGATGCAACCCTGAGGCTACGCTACGCCACCTGTATGATCTCCCCGCTCATGAGGCACAGCTTCTTGTTGTCGTCGAGCACGGTGTTCATATTCTCTATCCACACGGCGTCCACTGGTCCGTCGAGCACGATCCACTTGCGCTCGCGCGTCGTCGACGTCGCGTACTCGCGGAACGCGATCGCCAGCACGCCGTCCGACCTGCGGCACAATAATATAAGTAAGAGGCGGGGCCACGATGAGATACGTCCCACTTACACGATACCGGCTTAGAGTGAAAGTTGTGTTGTCACGTGGCGTGTGGTGTGTAAGTTATCGGTGACTAGGGGATATATTCTCGGGATCCCGGCCCGTTTACAGTCCAGAAATTTTTGAGATTAAATTTCTTGAACCCTCCCGGGGTTTTTAGGATCAATAAATCAATTTAATTTAAAAACGTTTTTTTCGTCGGCTGCATAAATGTGCAACAAGTTAAGAAGCAGACTCAGTGATGTCACATTGGATGCATTTTTATTTCTTCGTTCATATTTTCACAATTTAAACAAATCTAAAGTAGGTATAGTTTAATGTTATTTCTTTTTGGCACTACGAGAAATAAGTCTAACTAATTACTATAATTAATATTAATTTATCTGATTAATGACTGACTAATGTTAATGAAATGTTATAGGTTTTTTATTAAATAAAAATAAATAAAAAAAATATTTATTTATTTATATATCTCAAAGAGAAAAAACGGAACCCTCATAGGATCGCTTTGTTGTCTGTCTGTCTGTACGTATGTCAAGACCTTTTTCTCTAAAACGCGTGAAGGGATTAAGCTGAATTTTTTTGTCAAATACGGAGATTGATAATGATTTTTCTAATGATCTAGATATAATTTACTAGTTTTCAGATTTATTCCTATATATGTGCTAAAAGTTCTTACTTCTTGCCAAATTTCACAACTCCAGGTCAACGAGAAGTACCCGATAGGTTTTTGGTTTTCGACAAAGTACGTTTTCATACAAAAATTGTGCATAATTGGCTATAACTTTTTATTGCGTTAACTTAGAAGTGTGATTTTTGTCAACTTAAACGGCAGGCGTAAAGTTGAAAAAGAAAACCATGCATTACGTTTGGATTGTTCTTCCCTTTCATACGGAACCCTCGGTGTGCGAGTCGGACTCGCAATTGGCCGGTTTTTTTTAATAAATAGTGTGCTATGTTATTTCTAATACCTTTAGGGATATGTGTACAAAGTTGCACGATGATCAGTAGAGTAGTTTTCGTGAAAGCGTAAGTGATGATGATGCTCACCATTCATGAGACACAGCGTCGAAGCACCCGTACAGCTGGCCCAGGGTGATGGCCTTGGGGTTCATGATCCTGTAGATGGCCGCGAACTCCTTGTGGCGCGGCGGCGGCTTCATCAGTTGCAGGGTCCGCAGCGAGTCCGCCAGGGTCTGGTACGCCTGGGTCTTGCCGCCCATGGGTGGGCCCACTATCATGAACCCGTGTCGGACTAGCATCATCTCGTATATCTAGAACGTGTAGATTTGGAATAAAATCAATCCTTTTAGTATATACCCCTCATAGTATAAAGTGGCAAATGAGCAGTCGGAGCTATTTTCATGCTATTCACTAACGCCCATAGACATCCGCATAGATGTTATACATATGCGTTGCTCTGCTTCCTCCTCCTACCACCATGGGCCACCGGCTACTTATACACCACACGAAACGCGAACTACCTTTTTCAAATATTGCTACATTCGAAGCCTGGCATGATTAGAAGGCTGGCATGATCGGAATAAATCAATAGCTATACTGTCGCGCTTTGTACCGTTTGTTACATTTCTGCTACAGGACTAGTCCTGTGGTGAGAGGGCGACAGCGAAACATCATCTCTATACGAATGCTCTTTCTCGTCGTCTTTTTTTGTAACAGTGGTACTGTTACAACAGTGGTACTCTTACAAAAAAAGGGTGCCTTTTAGACCATACGACTGATGTAAAACTTCATACACGAAACATAATTGGCTATGAGAGGGAGAGAAATGTACAAGCGCACTGCTTTTTCTTGCTTCTACAGTAATATAAGAAACGTAACTAACTTATATCTCCCTCTTAACTTCCATTCGCCTCGCCTGGTCACACTTTTCGTAACGCACTCGTCACGACTTCCTCGGCTCATTCCCCAAGAAAAGCGCGCGTAAAGAAGTTTTACTTAAAAAATATCGTTATAGGTTACATGTGGTCACCAGATGGCTCAAGCGGAAGATCGGTGCTGACTTACATGAAGTCAGCAAATTCTGAGCTTGGCACCAATTTGGCAATGTCTGCTGTTCGAACGGTGATTGTAATTTTTGTACTATTTGTATGAATCGTTGCAAAATAAACGTTTATATATTTATAAAAATAGTTTAAAAAAAAGGTCTGACGCACCTGTATAATCTTCTCCAAGTACCAGTCGGTGCCCTGCAGGTTCCTCTTGGCCAGCTCCTTCTTGACGCACAGCGTGAGCTCCCCGCGGTCCGGTACGGGGATCTCCACGCCGGGGAACAGGTCCGAGTAGATGCCCATGAACAGAGGCACGTCCTGTACGACACCGGGTCCAGTCACACCACACACACATGTTAAACACCTTAATACCCTGTCACAATAACTTTGTTGGACAAGTAAAAGTAATAATATGGAATTTCAAAAATACAAATTATTACAAGGCACTCAAAATCTAAATCTAAATGTTTTTATTATAAAATAGAATTATAAAAATTGCTTTTTGAACGTCAAAAATTACATCTACCATCGGTTCATCACTAGACCGGCGAAACAAACTCTGAGAGCCTCATGAATTAAAGAATTATCTAAAAATATACACAAATATATTATCTTATTAAATTATATAGGTACAACACAAAATTTATTCATTTACATTTATTTTTATACAGAAGTAGCCTAGCAGAAGGATCTTTTTCCCAAGGTGTGGTTTCTGTCATAAAATATATTGCTTTGTAATATAAGGTAATAATATTACAAGGCAATAGATACGTCATACAAGCGTTCTTTAACTACTTTTTAAACTTGTTAAATTGAGAGTTTTTGAACGTTATCTGTAACGTCACTAATGCTTTGATTGCCTATAGATGAATCCAGAAGTTAATAATATTGTGTTATAATACAAATGTTTCACTATATGTAACTGAGATGTTGTAATGTGTGTGTGTGTGTTAGTTACAGTGTGTTTGTAAATAAAGTTCTTATTCTTATCCTATTTTTATTCCTATTCTTATTATTATTAAACATAGTAAGTCAATAACCTCTGAGAGGAACTTGGGCATGTTGACGTCAATGATGGCCCGGAGCACGAGTCGCGACTCCTCCACGCCGATGCACGTCTGCTTGAGCGTGGCGGAGGCCAGTAGCACCGACTTCACGGCGCGCATGCCGTAGTCGTAGTGGTTCTGCGACGAGAGCTGCTCCGAGCACAGCTTGTACGCTTGCACTATCTTGCGCGCCAGTCTGTGCAATTACAAACCTATTGTTAGTGGCAAAATGTCCTGTATAATAAAATGAGTACAATTAGAGAATTAAAAATGATTAGACAATTATTATTTATTAATACTTACTACTACTTAACTTGTACTTGTACTTGTAGAACAAGTAACTAATTTACTTTTTACTTTTCATAATTCGGATTTTATTTATTACAAAAATAAATATAAATTAATTTTAGCGAGCGTTATAACTGTGCCGTATAATTATGAAAGATAAGGTAAACAAACCCGCCGGGCGCGCTAGTCTAGCTTAAAATTAATTTATTGAGTTATATCAAAAGGCGTAGAACAAATGTCGTTGTTTATAATTTTAGCTACCTATATAAAAGGGCTTACTGGTGTTTTACAAATAACCCTGTACATTATAGCGACCCACCAGGGATCCTAACGTGTTTATCAATGCGTGAAGGATGCGACTTACGGCGCCGCCTTGATGAACCCGTTGGAGTAGAGCGTGATCTCCCCGATCATGGCGTAGTCGGGCACCATCATGGCCACCGTGCGGAACAGCACCTTCAGGTTGTCCGGCAGTTCCGTGCGCCCCGCGTACCTGCGGACGGAATATTAGCACGAGCTTTTATTTTATGGTATAGGGGGCAAACAAGCAGTTGGCCATTTTTATGACATCCGCAAGGTGGCTGTACAGATGCGCTGCCCTCCTTTCTCCTCCCATCTCCATGGGCAGCTTTTCACACACCGCGCGAAACGCGACAGCACAGCTGTCACTTTACGCCGGTCTCGTGTAAACGAAAGGTACCTCCCCGGTCGCGCCGGCTCAATTCAGCTGCATGCAAGCGTGCAGTGTAGCACTACCTCTTACGAAGACGAGGTGCGGGCAAGAACTGTCGGTCACACGATATCGAAAAGTAACAAGTATTCCGTCGCATTTTTCCGACATCAGGTCGTGGTTTATGGGTGTCGGTATCGGTAGGCCTTGACAGTTTGTTGGTTCTAAATAATTATGATATCTGAGAGCTTGCTGGTGTTTTTAAAATAGTCCTGCATAACACGATGCCATCTACAAATGTACAGAATGTGACTAGCAAAGGCAAGCTGACATATATTAAAAAAACAGACTTAGCCAAGTGGGCAGTCTGGGCACTGGTCTTCTATATCTGGTAAGAAGTAGTACAAGTTGTACAACAGCTGACGCCTGTCTTTACCCCGTATATTTCAACGCACATTTGCTAGGTGCCCATAGTCCGCCGAGAAGAGACGTGTGTCACAAGCATCTACACGTCACATTGGATTACAGCGGATAAACATTCTGATATCAAACCTGGTGTCAGGAGTGCTGCAAAACCTTAGGACAACCAGCGAAGACATTTTTCATCAATGAACGCATTTTTTTATAATAGAATAGATGATGTATAAAGCGTAAACGAGCTGACGTCCGACTACTCGTTTTTTTTTTGATGATGTCTTTTGATAACTACCAACATGTACGGACTTCATTGTTACGCAGATGCGTTGCAATCCTTTCCTTCCCCTTTCTAATGAACCGTTATCTATCCACCACGGTCTTTCGATCACTTGCCGCACTCACCCCGGGTTCATGGTGATGAATACGGCGCAGGTGGGGTCGAGGCTGATCTCGGTGCCCTCGAACACGAAGCGCTTCTCGCCGCGCAGCACTGCGAGCTGGATGGACAGTATCTGCTGCGCCACCACCGACAGCACGTCCAGCTCTATGCGGTTGAACTCGTCGAAGCACGCCCACGCGCCGGACTGCGCCAGACCCTGCGACACCGTTGCATTAACATCCAGCTCACACTACATCCGCATTGACATCACCCTAAGGGTACCAACGCCCCGACTGCGCCATGCCCCGAAACAACACTACATTAGATTACTGTCAAGATTAGAAAAAAAAAGGGTGGCCCTGAAAATCAATGTCAGGACTGATCATACTTATAGCTGAGGTTACACTATTTTGTGTTGTGACACACACACACACTGTTGCAAATTGAATTTTGTTTACTTCACTTTTTATTGCTGTTTTTTTCATGTGTCTGCAAACATTGATGAATTGCATCAAGCAATCCGACCTCCTAAAGCTAACATATTTTATTACTCGGCATAGTCACCACCCGTTTCTCCTAAATTGAATTTGACCAATAGACCCTGCTATGGGAGAGGCCTATCTCCAACCGTAGACGGCAATAGGCTGATGATGATGATGATGAATAGACCTATCTTCTCTTCCCTGTTAGCAGATCATGAAGGGCGTTTCCTCTACGCTTTCTTGATAATTTATGATGAACACAGCAGCTTAGAGCCTATCCACATTAAGCGTTTTACGCACGAGTCAACCCGCGCGTATTTCTGGAGACAACAACGGCGTCCAAGTGTCTCGACACACCAACAGCTCGCGTGTTACGCGCGAGTGACAGACGCATCTGGACGACTGACATATGTAGCTCTTGTATCTCGGCAATGCGCGAGCCAAAACGCTTAATCTGGACAGGCTCTTACCTTAAAGAACTTCCCGAGCGCCTTGTAATCGAGGCCGTCGGAGCAGTTGAAGACGACGCACTTCTTGGCCACGGCCTTGGCGAGGTCCTTGGTGGTCTCGGTCTTGCCGGTGCCCGCGGGGCCCTCGGGCGCGCCGCCCAGGTTCAGCTTGAGGGCACTCATCAGGGTCCTAGCCAAATATACGAGTATGATACAGATCAGGACATGAAGGAATTTATGTACATTGTCTT
Organism: Calycopis cecrops; assembly: GCA_001625245.1. Lineage (NCBI taxonomy): Eukaryota > Metazoa > Arthropoda > Insecta > Lepidoptera > Lycaenidae > Calycopis > Calycopis cecrops. Next base: position 47,401 of record LUGF01009805.1, read on the forward strand.
TTGTTGCCCAGGTACTCGAACCTGAGCATGGCTCAGGTGATGCATACCTGTACCTGTACATACCTGTAGCAGCGGTCCGTGAGCGGAGTGGCGACGAGCCGACCGGTGTTGCCCAAGTACTCGAAGCCGTACTGGAGCTCGGTGCTGACCATGGCGCAGGTGATGCCCTCCGAGCGCCAGTAGTACCGCAGCTGCGACGTCCAGTTGAAGTCCATCACGTCTGCGACCTTCCTCTCCACCAGCTCCTCCAGGATGCTGCGACCTGAGACGAGAGTTGGTGAACAGCGATCCTCTCGCTCACAAGTTCGAGCGAGAGGCACCCCTCTCGCTCACACGATACCGGTATAAAGTGACAGATGTAAATGTGTACCATTGGATAGTAGACTAGCTGTACCCTGCACGCGTGGCTGTAGCACCAACAGCTAAATCAGTATGAGTGATCACTATTCATGACATTCGTGGGAATGACAGACGGCTTCGGCTAATCGAAAATTGGTCGTGGCAAATCTAAAACCTTTGAAACCTCATGCTCAATTTTGCTCATCACATGATCAAACGCATAGTTTACCAGTTTCTGTTGGCCGCCAGACGGTGCGGACTGTACGTTCGATGTGATGATCTTTTTTGATAGTCCATGCTGACGTATCTGTTGGTGGCGTAGCAACGCGCGCACCTTATAGCTAGTATTTAGTATGTTTTATAAATTTAAGTAATTGTATATACTTATTCACGGCGGCACTGTGATCCTGTTGCCCGGCTCCAGGTCTCCCTGTATATAGGTATAAAGACGCACCATGTACGTCGAGCACTATGAGCGCCTCCACGGTGATCCTGTTGCCCGGTTCCAGGTCTCCCTGTATATAGGTATAAAGACGCACCATGTACGTCGAGCACTATGAGCGCCTCCACGGTGATCCTGTTGCCCGGATCCAGGTCTCCCTGCACGATGTACACCAGCTCATTTATCTGCTCCGTGCTCCGCTCCACCAGCGCGGGGAGGCTCGACTGCGATATCGCTACCACTGCCTGAAATGTTTACGTAAAGATTGTCACAGACCGAAATGTGAGCTCTTTCCCCCTTATTCTTAAACGTTATTTAACTTTTAATTAGGATATTTAAGAAAATTAAAATTCACAAACGCTATTTAGAGTTAAATACATTACTTAAATAGTTGTCAATTTAAATAGCCACACTCCCTTGTTTAAAATCTTAAGTAACAAAATGGCGGAGGCAAACAGCTGATATTGACAATTTGCATATTAGCAGTTTGTGATAGATGGATGACGGATTGCGCGCGCCTGCTCTATATTAGATATTTGGAGGAAAGATGTAAGGAGAATCATATCTCTCCAGCTGTATGTAAAATTGTACTTCATATATACAGATGATTCTCCTTTAGCTCTACCCTCCATAATTAGAAGTTAATGTCAACAATGACATGCAAATTAACAGTGTCAGATTTACTAGAAAGTAGCAAGTGATAAAAAAGTTAACTAAAGTTGCCTACGCAATTTTTACGTATCGCTTATGAATAACATTTTTTTAAATACTATTTTAGGCTTAAGTATGAAGTTCATTATATAAGTATTATTTAGGATGTTGTTTAACTTGTTCTTATGAATAAGGTGGCTAATGTTTAACAAAAGTGTCACGGACTTATTAAGCCACTCTCGCAACACTATTGAGCTTGTTACTTCTTGTTGTTTCAGATCAGATTGACACTTGAACTTATGACAAAAGTATAGATATTTGATATTTCTTAAAAGCCACAACTACGATTATATTTCAATCTGTTCAATGAGGCCCATGGCCCATGGAGGGGGAGAAGGAAAGATGGCAACGCACAAAAATGGCTCCGACTTTGTTTGCCTCCTTAAATTTTAATATTGGAGGCAAGTCAAATTTAAAAATTTAATTCATCAGAAGATTTTACAGTATAGTACGAACCTCCATAATGTATATTATTGTATCACATACTCTGTAGGTACACATCAACTAATAGACATTAAAGACCTTTTAACTAAACTAGTCTACTCAATATAATATATCTCCCGCGCCCAACATCGCGCATGCTCAGCAGTACGCTGCACGCAGTCAGTCGCCTGCACGATCTGCCCCGGCCAAGTGAGCAGCCAGTCCGCGCGCGCGTCCGCCGGGTACGAGCCCACCGCGCCCGCCGCCACGTCGCGCATGCTCACTCACCTCGGCAGTACGCTGCACGCAGTCAGTCGCCTGCACGATCTGCCCCGGTCACGTGCAGCAGAAGCCAACCTGCGCGCGCGTCCGCCGGGTACGAGCCCACCGCGCCCGCCGCCACGTCGCGCATGCTCACTCACCTCGGCAGTACGCTGCACGCAGTCAGTCGCCTGCACGATCTGCCCCGGCCAAGTGAGCAGCCAGTCCGCGCGCGCGTCCGCCGGGTACGAGCCCACCGCGCCCGCCGCCACGTCGCGCATGCTCACCCACATCTGGTGCTCCAGTTGCTGCAGCCAGCGCTCCACCATGCCCTGTGCATATATTAATAATAATGAGTTATGCTAAGCAAAGTAAACATAGCTACATAGTAATAATAATTAACCGAAAGTGAAATGTCCACCACCACATGTGGTGGACATTTCGAGACAATGTCGAGATGAAAAATAAATGTTGGCCGATTCTCAGACCCACCCGCACACAAGGCGAGGAGACCATGGCTGTGATTTCCCCAGCGGCATTGAACTCCAGCGTGAATATGAAAAGAGCTTGAGAAGAAGAAAAGAACAGACCTTAGCGTCCGCGGGCTGTATAGTGGCTGATAGATTGACTTTCTCGTCCTCAGAGGACACCATGGCTGTGATTTCCCCATTGTCATTGAACTCCAGCGTGTATATGCCTTCGAAACACTTCTTGAGGTGAGGCTGGACCCGCATGGGGTCCTTTGTCTCTGAAAGTATCTCTAGTAGTTCGTCGTTAGACAGGAAGAAGAATCTGAAATAAGATAACAATAGTAGCATATAATATAGGTTAGTAGTGTGACCCTCTCGACGGATCTCCACCTTGTAGTGGTGAGGGGGCTTAGTAACCGTGGCTTGGACAACCACGGTGAACTGGGAGCCGGAGCCGGAGCGGACGGGAGCGCGTTTTTGTTCCTCAGTTTCTGGATCAGGCCGGCGTAGTAACCAGCGGCTCCTTGGCCGTGGTTATCATGATGGTGCGCGGCTCCATATACATGTAGCTACATGCATGCACGCTGCATGCATACATGTAGCCGAATGGGGCCAGTACGACCTGGGAGCTACCTCTTGCTTACACGAAACCGGCGTGAAGTGACAGCTGTGCTGTCACGTTTCGTGCGGTGTGTAAATAGTAGCTCCGATTTCTCGTTTACAGGGGGTATACTACAAAAAAAATTTGAACCTAGGGAAGAACAGCCTCTTCTTCTCCAAGTAGTCATTCAATCCTCTCTGCACGTCATCCAATAGCGCGTTGTTGACCTTCAGCTTCTTGAGCAGGCCTGGGTAGTCCGTGGCAGCCAGTACCAGCGGGTTCTTGGCCGTGGCCGACATGATGGTGCGCCAGTCTTTGTCCACGTCGCGGAAGTTGCGCGCCTCCGTTGGCATCTGCCGCATGATGTCCTCCGAGGAGAAGATGGGTTCGAGGTACATCCAGGTGGCTTGGCACTGTAACACGAGTGTAATGTGTAGGATCCGAAGAGCTCGCGAGGAAAGAAACAAGTTAAGAATAACATGTCCAGACGTCATAATACAGAAATTGATAGGATTCTGTGGCACAAATGTTGTTGTTATTTTTAAAAATTAAGCTTTTCAACAGTAATTAATAAGTGCCCGGCAGTTTATAACATGATTTTTATATAATAATATACCAAAGAAAATATAAAAAAAAGGTTCATACTTTAATGAAACGCACGATTTTATACACCCTTGCTACCTTTTTTTAAATAAAGGAATTGCATTACGCATACCACCCGCCTTAGGGGAAAGCGAGTAGTTATGTGGGACTCCCGCCGCAAAATGTGCGGCGTATACCCACTAAAACCTCCAGGTGTTCCTTCTCTTTCACTTACGGCGAGGACAAT
>LUGF01009805.1:63787-79280 GCA_001625245.1 Calycopis cecrops
GAACTCACGCTGTGGGAGACGGCGCACAACACTGGCAGCAGCACCTTGAACTTCTCCAGCTTGCTGCGCACCGAGTCTGCGATGCGCTTGGCTCCGGGATACTCGATCAGCGTCCGGCCGAGCTTGTACAGCAGCTTCCACCACGCCTCCACGTCCTCGGTGATTTGCGGCCCGTCCAGGCCCACGAAAGGACCGTTGTACCTGGTGTCATAGGTGGAAGTGTGTAAGAGGTAGTGATGCAGCGGATTTGGGTGGCACGACCAAGGTAACTCCCGTACACATCCTCCGTAAAGTGACAAAAGATTTTATTACAATTTCTTTAGGTCATATCACTATAATTGCCAGTAGTAACCTGTAACGCATGTCATCGCATATCGAACAGGCGTAACGTATCTACGTCAACGATCACCTCAGCGTAGAATACAAGAAGCTTTTAACCAAGGTCAAGGTCATCACAAAAGAGAAGGCTTACGAATATGTATGGGTAAAGCATGGGAAAATTCATATTTTAAAAAATAATTCTTCTAAACTCATTATAATTAGAAAAGAATCCGATTTAAACAAAATTCTCTAAAATGTTCATATAACTGTAAATACTTTATTTTATTTAATGTCTTTGTATTAATAAAACACACGAATCATCCAAGTTGCAATGTATTTAACAGAATATATAATGTATTTTACAAATGGTTGCGCACCCCTGCTATACTAATGAGCTTCACACTTCGCTATCGTTCAACTAGCCGGTTTCTTTATAGCGCTGTTTACTTTAACGCTTTAGCTTATTACTATATGTATACGCATCTCGCTTACTTCCGCACGATGCGTTGTTGCTTACTTATTCGTGCATTTGACGTGCGCGCCTGCGGTTTGAATCTAGTTTGGGCTCGGCCGTTTTTGTGCTTCACCGCCGATATTCGATATTATTTTTAATTACCTTATTTTTAAAAAAAGATACTTATTGTCAATATACTTTTAATATAATACTAGCTTCCGTCCGCGGCTTCGCCCACGTGGATTTCGGATTTAAAAAAATCCTATAAATTTTAACTTATTATGTTATTCTGATATGAAAGCTATATTACTGTAAAGTTTCATGAAAATCCGTTCAGTAGTTTTTGTGTGAAAGAGTAACAAACACCCTTACAAACTTTCACATTTATAATATTAGTAGGATTTTTACTAATTACACTAATATACATTTAGTTATTGATTTTAAGCGCAATGTCTTTTAATATTAAACAGAACTTGAATATATTCTACCAGAATGTTCGAGGTCTTCGTACTAAGTCTGATACTTTTTATCGGCAAATACTAAGTAATTCATTCGATATTATCGTTCTAACGGAGACGTGGTTAACGGATGGGATATTGAATTCTGAACTTTTTGACGAAAGATAATATATTGTATGGCGGCGTGATCGTGATTACTCAGCTACTGGGCAGACCCGCGGTGGAGGTTTTTTTTTTTTTTTTATGGTATAGGGGGGCAAACGAGCAGTTGTAGCCATTTTCATGACTACCGACGCCCATAGACATCTGCATAGAGACTATACAGATGCGCTGCCCCCCTTTCTCCTTCCACCTCCATGGGCCACCGGCTACTTACACACCGCACGAAACGCGACAGCACAGCTGTCACTTCACGCCGATCTCGTGTAAGCGAGAGGTACCTCCCCGGTCGTGCCGGCCCAATTCGGCTGCATGCAAGCATGCAGTGTGGCACTACCTCTTACAAGGTGTGTTGATTGCTACACGTAGAAGTCTATCGACTACTCCTCAACCTGATTTCCACTCTACATCAAAGATCTGTGGCTGACCATACGTCTAAAACGGCCAAATAGTCGCTGCTACGTATACTTGCGACTCTATGTTCTTTACTTATGTAAACAAAGTCTCGGTCTTTCTTTTTCTTCACAATTATCAAATTTCCTTACATATCTTAATATCACTGTAATTAATAACATATCGGATACCTTTCTCATAGTGGGCGACTTTAACCTCAGTGGCATTGACTTGGTACAGTCTGATAATATATTTCTAATCCCGATTAATCTTACTACGCATGACGAATATTTACTTACTGATGAGCTATGTATCCTTAACATGAACCAATTTAATAGTGTGGTCAATAAATTCGGTACTTGATCTAGTCCTATCTAACAGCGCGGTGAAGGTGGTGGAATGTTTAGATCCAAAATCTTGGAATCTATTGTATACAAACAGGTATATTTGGCTTTAAAAAACTCATTCAGTCCACATCAACACGGTTTTTTAAAGGGTAAATCAACAGCTACAAACCTTGTTCTTCTAAATGATTACATTACTAATGCTATGGATAAAGGGAAACAGGTTGATGTGGTCTATACAGACTACAGCAAAGCTTTTGACCGAATTTCCCACAACATCCTACTGTTTAGATTAAATTGCATGGATATACACGGAGATTTACTCAGATGGTTTTCTTCTTATCTAGATAACCGGTCTCAAGCTGTTGTATTTGTACTTACTATATTTCTAGTTGGGTGCCTGTCCCATGCGGTTGTCCTCAAGGATCTTTGCTTGGGCCCTTATTATTCACGATATACATTAATGATATTGAGTCGTGTCTCAAGTCGTCTCAAATATTGTGCTTTGCTGACGATATGAAGATTTACACCACCATATCCTTAATGACAACACTGCACTTCAGGCTGACTTGCGACGGTTAGAAGAATATTGTCGAATAAGGAAAGTCGATCCAATCCACCAATCCCGCAAAATGCTCGGTAGTGACGTACTCACGTAAACGCTCAATTTACGCTACTACATATATATACTCTTGGTAACCAACTGCTTCCTAGATGTAACTGCATTCGTGACTTAGGAGTACATCATGATTCAAAAGTAACATTTGAACCACACGTAGATGCAATAGTAAACAAGGCGTCAAAAGCGTTGGGGTTTATAATTAGGCTCTCTTTAAATTTCAAAAAAGCCAAAACATTTAAAATTCTCTATTGCACCTATATGAACCCATCTTGAGTATGCTTCGCAGGTATGGAACCCGTGCTATCAAAAATATATTGACCGAAATATATAAATTAGGTATCTATGTTACCACCAAAAAATAAGGTACCAGTCAGAAGAATATCTAAAAGTTTGTAAAAAGTACCATTTGTTGCCACTCGTAACTCGGCGAGAGATCTCGGACTGTGTCTTTTTGATGACAGTCCTTAATAATGACATCGATAGCCTCGAACTCCTATCTAAATTCTCCTTAAACATTCCATCAAAAAAAAAGATTTAATCCGCCAATAGAGATACCACTTGCCTCAACTAACTACAGGCAAAATTCTTATATCGTACGCGCAAGCAGAAACTACAATAAAATATGTAAACAGCATGACTTACAGCACGTTCACGACCACAGCGGTGCGAATTGCGGCGCGGTAAGCGGATCGTCTGTCTCTCTCTCACTCGCGCGTCGAGTATCGAGTGAAAGAGAGACCGACGATCCGCTCACCGCGCCGCAATTCGCACCGCTGTGGTCGTGAACGCGCTGTTAGACCCTTACATATTTAGTGTGAACTCAGTTAGAAGGTGGCTAAGGCTTAAGCTTTTTGAAATAACTGTCCTTAACGTTACATAAATATACGTTTTTCTCCATATTTGTTATAAGTAATCAGTGTTTTGTGATGTTACTCTAATACTGTGTTGTGTTGTGTTCACTTTTCTGATATATAATAATTCTAGACGTGAAGACTTGTAAATGGCTGTCAGCTTGTCATACTACATGTACAATAAAATACTTGTTTAGCTGTAAGTCTTCCATGTTACTTAAATAAATAAATAAAAATAATTAAAACCTACTAACCACTTCTCGTAACCGTCGTAGAAGTCATAGGCTGTGTGCCACAGCTTGTGGAAGGGCTCGATGCTGGCCAGCATGGAGGTCAGGCTGAAGTAGACGGACACCTCCTGGTCCAGGAGCTGCTCCTCGTTTATTATCTCATCCGCTTCCCGTTTGTCTTCCTAAAAAACAGGACTGAAAATGTTTTAAAATGTAATGCTGTGTTGCAGCTATAGGCCCGGTACGATTGGGGAGCTACCTCGCGCTCGTATGATGCGCCTTAGTGGTTGACCATACTGAATGCGCGTCGACGGGCGCGGCGGCGGGCGTGCGGCGGCGGGCGCTCGAGGTGGCCACAGCGACGTGCGAGCTAACTAGCGGTTAGACGCTTCTTTATTTATCGAAAAATGATCTCGACATAACCTGAGTTAAGGTTCTTTTTTAAATGAAACAACTACCTTTGGCGTGACAGAAGCGTTTGAAAATGAATCGCGCCGAAACGCTTAGTGCAGCCGCGCAAGGCTCCCGCCCCCACCACTGCAGTGTGGACGCAAGGCGTTTTCATGTGTTTGATTATCGCGCTAGGCTCGCAGTGTTGACGTACACTTAAAAATGATGGCTGTAGTGTTGTGTGCAATTCGCAAAGCGAGCCAACATCTCTCCGTAGTAGAAAATCAAACGGTTCGGAAATAAACTGGCCGTCAACAATGCGAGTCGCTCTACGTTGGATGCGGTCAAATAAAGTAAGTTGATATTCAGGGGCTACGGTCCTAAGGTGAGAGCAGCACTTCATTTGCGGTCGGACCTGCGCTTTGTATAGTTGTTGCACATGCGATGGCATGAAGTATTGCTTTGCCCTGCTAAGAACACCCAGCTTTTTGGAGGCTAATATTGCCTTCGCTTCCAAGTGCTCGCGGAACTAAATTTTACTCGATATTTAGACTTTAAGTATTCCTATTTATCTGGGGCCAATAAGGGTTTTTTTTCAAAACGAGGAGATTTGACGAAGGGGTTTTTTGGCTATGGATGCGTTACCCACGCATCTGTATAGCCTCTGTGCGGATGTTTATGGGCCTCGGTAGTAATGGAAATTATTCCAACTACTCCTTTAGGGGGCAAAGGTATACAATAAAAATGCCACTCACGATGAGGTTGGTGTTGATCTCGTCCACCTTGGCCTTGACCTCCCTCAGCAGGTCCAGGGTCAACAGCGGCGGGTCATACCTCCGGAACACCTCTAGATCTTTTTCGTGCCGCTTCAGCCGCTCCTCAAACAGCACCTTGCGGCTGCGCAGCTTGTCTTCGGCCATGTTCTTCTTGGTGAGCATGGTGCGCATGGTGAGGTCGATGGTCTCCTCCATGTCGTGCGGCCACAGGAACACGCGCGTGTTCAGGTTTATGTCCTCGACTGGAAGATTTACAGGAAACCCGGCTTTAATGAACTGGTTTTTATATACATATATAATTCAAGAAAAACTTTCTAGCCGACAAGACTGTTTAGTACTTGTGTGTTAGCAGCTTGTGTTGTAGCAGGACGTGTAGCCGGGCACTACCTCGTACACTCACAGGAGAGGTGCGCGTGCTCCATGAGGAACAGCACGTGCTCGGCGGTAGTGCGCGCTCGCTCCCGCAGCCCGTAGCAGGTGCTGTCGCGGGACTCCGCCAGGTAGTCCAGCAGCGCCACTAGCTCGGCCGTGGTCTCGGGGGTCGTGGACGCGTGGGCCGCGATCTCCTCGTACGAGTTGCAGATGCTAAACGAGACACACAGACCGTAGTATAAGGCGGCGAACGACCAGTCGAAGCAGCTGACACATTCGCTAAACATCCTCGCTAGTAGTGCAGATATTGTCATTCGTAGCGCAAATATCCTCGCTAGTAGTGCAGCTGTTGTCACTCGTAGCGCTGATATCCTCGCTAGTAGTGCAGCTGTTGTCACTCGTAGCGCTGATATCCTCGCTAGTAGTGCAGCTGTTGTCACTCGTAGCGCTGATATCCTCGCTAGTAGTGCAGCTACGGTCACTCGTAGCGCTGATATCCTCGCTAGTAGTGCAGCTATTGTCAGTTGTCACTCGTAACACAGCTATGCTCTTTTATTGCTCATCTACTCGAACTGTTATTTAACATATTTCTCTCTTCTCCTCCTATTGTTAGTACTATAAATCTGTAATTTTATAACTGCAAACATACGAAACGAATCCCTTCAACGAGCCTTCTTGATCAACAACTAATATCAAGTGCTAGAACAACCATCGTTTCTGCTTGCAAGTGATACAGTGCCCTTCGTGTCGCCCAATCGGCCTTTGATACTGTACTACTACTTTATTATTGTGTACTGACTCCCTGTTCCACTTCCTGTTGACGAGGATGTAGTGGTCGACGATGTACTGCCGCAGCGCCGCCACCTCGCCAGACAGTACGTCGTTGACGGGCCCGCAGTCGATTTGAATCATGTTGAGAGGTATGTCGCGGCGCAGAAACAGGAGCGACACGTACAGCTCCTCGTACATGCGGATGCGCGCCGAGAACTCCTGCAAGAGGTAGTGCCGTGCTATGAGCAATGTGTGTGTGTTATGCGTGACACAACCTATGGCACGACTCACTTTCTGCATTGTGTATACGGTTTCAAGTACTAAAACTACGACACAATCAATAAGTACACAAACAAATAAAGAAATCTAACTGCACTTTTATTGTGACCCGACAGCCGTTGTTTTGTCATTATGGAAAATATGTTGTCATAGTAACGTGTAATGTTATGTTGCCAAATTGTCAATGCGCTATTTTGCCCTACAATAGTGTATTTCTAGTCGAGATACCGACTGCAGCATTATATATATTGATAAATTATAGTCTATATGTTACTGAGAACTAATACCTAGGTATATAGCGAAAAAATTACATCAAAATCTGTCCAGTAGTTTTTGCGTGAAAGCCGCACAAGACACAGACAAAATGACGTCTTCTACAGTTTTATTATACATATAGATTACTAGTCCTCTGGTACGCGACTAGAGTATATACTTGTTTAAGAACGATCGTGATTCTAAAATGAAATGTACCCATTGTTTTACGCCATTTTACAACGTTTCTTTAGGAGTACTACTACTCCGTACCTACCCCGATGTGTTGTTGTTTAGAAGTAAACTCCGTACCTTTAGATACGGCGGAGGCTCTATAGCGAAGAACGCCATCAGATCGTTGTGCGCCGTGCCGTCCAGGATATAGAAGAACTGCTCGTAGTTGGAGAGATAGGAGAGGGGGCCCGGCCGGTTGGCCATGAAGTGGGCGACGGACCTGCTGATGACCTCGCTCATGTACTGCTGCTCCGCGAACACGGGGAGCAGGTACGGGTGGGGACGGACCACGCCTGGAACACGGTGGCGGTGGTGATTAGTATGAGGGGACAAACGAGCGGTCGAAGACATTTTCATGACCGCCGAAGACCCCTGAGACTCCCTAAGTACGCCTAAGGGTGCTCACATAGAGAAGCAGGTTACCGGCGTCGACAATTACGGCGCAGAGTCGGCGCAGGTCCGAGCAGATTGCACTCGTATAAAGGAAGCAGGTAAATCGGCCTGTAGTGACCACCATGTCGTCAACTTCATCGGACGACGACTTATTTATTATGGAAAATAGTTATTTAAAATGTTTGTATAATATATTAGTATTTATTATATTAGTATTATATTAATATATATTAGTATTATAATTGTATAATATTAGTACGACGTGAAAGTTTGTATGTTAATTAAAAGTGGAAATAGTATTAAAAAAACGTGTATTATTTACAAGTCAGTACAAGTTACTAAATAGTAATAACGTAATAATATCAGTGTACTTAATATATTTTCAATAAAGTAATATTATTTTTAAAAAAATGGGTATTTTTTCATGTTTTAAGTTTATTTTTAATGGTGAAACACCTCAATCGTTCCGGCCCAAGTGCTGCTACATGCATGCATGCATCGTGGCACTGCCAAGAATATTTACATTTATTTGAAAAAACAATGTTTAATGAACACAAGTCTTATACGAGTATGACACGAGATACATTGTACTGCATTTTCAAAATGCAATGGACACCCTACGTACCGGTAAATGCTTGAGTCGGTGCTGGAAGTCGGCGCGTACTACCTGTAGGCGCCGAAAACCTGCTTCTTTATAAGTGAGCCCATAAGATAACATTGCAAACGTGTCGGCGCCGACTCTGCGCAGATTCTATCGGCGCTGGGAACCTGCTTCTTTATAAAAGCACCCTAAGACTATTCTGGGAGCGTAGATGAAATGTGGAAACGGCTAATGTTCCGTTGTCCCTGAACCACTCATTAAAGTCACCATATCAGCCCAACAAAAGTAGCAAGTGCTACGGTATTTTGGGCAGAGTTCGCTAAAACTGCGCTAATTTAAAAAGACCTTTATGTGCAAAATGTATGGCATGGGACCCAAAGAACGAAACCTTAATAGTGATGCGAATAAATCTTTTAACAATCTTTAACCAGCAACTTTTTATGCAACCGACAGGGATAATTCAGCAGCAGCAATCCAAAACAAAAAGCAGTAAGCAGACAAATTGAAAGAAAAAAAAACTAATTATAAACAAATTTGATTTTTTTCCTTTAAATTAATTAAGTTGGAAAAGTCTGGCTTACCTGGATACATGATGGAATCCACACTGGGCAACGTGTGGTTGACGGCTATTATAGTCTGGAACCACTTGGTTATGAGCCCGCGCATTTGCTCGAGGGTGGGCTCGAACGTGAGGACGGTGCTACCGGGTTTGGCGTTCACCTTGATGCGCAGCAGGGGGCGCTTGATGAACGTGTAGTCAATATACTCCTTGCCGTAGTCGTTGCCCTCCTGTAACACGTAAATACTAACTATAGTTCTGTAATTATGTCACTGCAGACTTTGTCATAAAACGTGGGAGTGGTGGCGCGAGTGTTTCGCTCCCTTTCCCACTCACGGGCAGGAGCAGTGCCGCGTACATTGATGTCGATACTTACCATGTCCAATAACCGTAAATACTAACTATAGTTCTGTAATTATGTCACTGCAGACTTTGTCATAAAACGTGGGAGTGGTGGCGAGAGTGTTTCGCTCCCTTTCCCACTCACGGGCAGGAGCAGTGCCGCGTACATTGATGTTGATATTTACCATGTCCAATAACTGTAAATACTAACTATAGTTCTGTAATTATGTCGCTGCAGACTTTGTCATAAAACGTGGGAGGGATGGCGCAAGTATTTCGCTTCCATTCCCACTCACGGGTCTTATGGGCAGGAGCAGTGCTGCGTATGTTAATGCCAATAAGTGTTAACGTAACTCATAAGGTTTTATCTGTAACGGCCTTGCGCCGCTAACTCTGTGAGTTCATGATTTATGGCCCCGTCTGCAGCGACACCATAACAGAACTGTAGATCTGAAGAATAGGGCTTAAATAATAATCTCTGAAAGGCCGTCCGTCAATGTCTCTGAGACGCCTGGTGTTACGGATGTCTATGGGCGTTGGTTATCATTTAACAGTGACTAGACTGAATTTGTGGATTGAAACTTTTATATCTCAATATATCTGACACATATCACATTATACCCAACTACATCTATAAAAAAAAGTTTTGCTACATTGGCATTGACATCGCTCGCCTTAGCTGACCTGATTATGCGTTTCGTGCGGTGAACACTTTCTAAGTCACAGATCTACGACGATGGCTCATGAAGGATGAAAGTAATTTACCCAGTAGTAGGAGAAGTACTCGGCGAAGTGATCGACACTCCGCTCCACCAGGTCCCGAACCTGTTGAGACATGAGTGAGTGGAGACACCTGCCGGCGAACGGAACACAACTATAGCCTTTTTTACATAGTATAATGAGGTAGACGAGCATGACTACTGGCGCCCATAGATATCAGCATATAGGTTATATAGCGGGGTTGCCCTTCTTCCTTCTCCTCCCTTAATAAGCCACGGGACCTTATAAACTGCATAAAACACGACAATACTCTACTCCGATATCGTGTAAGCGAGAGGTACCAGTCGTGGCGGCCATGCAGCATGGCACTACCTCTTACCAGCCAGCCAACCCCGGGACAGTTTAGTAAATAGACGTGCCCCGCGGTTTCACCCTTGTTAAATGTTTCCTAAAGAAACTATTTTTTACATATTATACACTCGCATTCGTTTTCAGGTTTGGTCAAGATTCAACAATATATTCGATTTATGAAATAAAAAAAATAACACATTAATTGGTTGTAATTACTTTTTCCCACGTTATAAACATATTTCTTGGTTACCGCGTGGCATCCGACTAGCAAGTCGCGAAGGCTGGTTTCCCTGAGCTTGAGGTCGATGCACTTAGTGTGCGAACAACGATCGATATATTTATAAGAACCATTTCAAATAGATTTTTTTTGACAATATCAGACGATAAAATTTAAAAACATTCTTGGATTGCCTTTAAGTTCCTTATTTTAAAATTTGGCCGGTGATCAAAAACTTACCTTGTATAGGATATACTGACTGTTAGCTGATACAAGCCCACTGAGTTAAAAAAAATGAATATAAACATTAGCCACCTATTTCACCACATTAGGGGTAAAATTTTTAAAAATCTTTCACTTTCTCTTACTCCACGGTACGTCAAGTATATTATACTGTAACTGAATGATGTGTAGGTGTGTATTATAGTTCCTGAATTCTATGTGTATTTCTATACTATAAAAAACTGCTCACTTGAAGAACCTGTCCACCCTGAATGTGGACTGCCCGTACTTGGGCGCCACGTACGGGGCCCAGTGTCTGCGCATGCGCACCATGGTGTCGGCCACGTCTATCAGCCAGTCGTCGACCAGCGACGAGCGCATGGCGTTGCACTGCTGCTGCAGCCGCTCCGTGAACTCCGTCGGGTACTGCGGGAAGGGCAGGCCTTCTTGCATCTTCTTCATGTCGCAGATGAATACGTGCTGGTACCTGCGGCACAACATTTTTTTTATACTATGGCATAGTATACTACTATCGCCCATATACATCCGCATAAAGACTATACAAATGCGTTGCCCTCCTTTCTCCTCCCGTCTCCGTGGGCCACCGGCTACTTACACATAACACGACACGTGACAGCACAGCTATCACTTGACGCCGGTCTCGTCTACGCGAGAGGCACCTTCCTGGTCGTTTCGGCTCAATTCCGCTGAGTGCAAGCATGTAGTGTGGCACTACCTCTTACGTTAGGTAGAAGTTGGATCCAAACTCCAAAGTTAGGAGTAGGCCGATCCATAAAGCGGACGAGAAACAGGCAATAACGATGTCATCAAGGTTAGGCACAAACTTGGGATCGGCCACAGAATTTTTACGTTCCAGAGTTACACATAAATACGACATAAGCGTTGTGCCAACGAAGACACTGATACTAGCATGAAAAAAAAACATACATCCCTGGGAGCAGCGCCTGCTGTCAGACGCGGGAGCATGTAGTCTGTACATACTTTTCTTAGGGCCGATTTTTCAATCCTCAGATAAAAAATAACCCTAGGAATAAACTATCTCTGTTTCATTTTTTATTTCGTGTTTAGGTGAGATGACTATAATTTATTCCTAGGGTTAATTTTTATTTGACGATTGAAAAACCGGCCCTTAAACGACCAGGCTGGCGCAGTGGTACAGGATAAGCGAATCATGTTGCGCCAGAGTCGCGGGTTCGAATCCCGCCTAGGTCATGGATGTTCATCTATGTATTATATGAACTTATATAATAATAATCTAAAATTTTTTAAATGTATAATTTATTTCAAATATATATCCGTTGTCTAGTATCCGTGACACAAGTCCTTACGGTACTTAGCACGGGGCTAGGCTAACGCGGTGTGTATAAGTCCGCAGATATTTATTTATTTACTAGCTGCGCCCCGCGGTTTCACCCGCGTAACTTTCGATCGATTGGCCGATTCTCAGACCTACTCAATATGCTCACAAAGTTTCATGAGAATCGGTCAAGCCGTTTCGGAGGAGTATGGCAACGAAAACTGTGACACGAGAATTTTATATATTAGATTTATTTAATCCAATCGGTAGTGTTGCTAATTTAAACGTGGGCAATATGATGTGATCGTTCTAACGAACCTTTTTTCTTATAAATCTAACACTTAGAGCCTATTCATATGAAGCGATTTCGTAGGTGCTCCTGCGTTCTTGAGGTAGTGTAGTCCTGTGTAGGTGAGAGCAGTCATTTTCATCACTGCAGTAGCGGATTCAATACTCGATTCTCATTCAGAATTTTTATTTCTTTCAGAAACACTTATTTTTTATTTTATTTTATGTATCCTACTAATTACGTTGATAAAATAACGTTCATAACGTTATATATAACGTATAAAGGTCAAGGACACTGCATTGCCGCGCGCTTCGCGTTCGTCAAAACTAAGATGACCATAATATACGATTTTAGTTCCTTCGCTTTACCTCGTGTTTTTTTTCGCAGTTACTTAAAATATTTTTTTAAATATTTAGAGCGAAAGCTGCCTCTAAAAACACCGGTTTTATGGTGGTGCGTTGCAAGCTGCGGCGAGCACTGCCAGCGTGCGTTGAAGCAACTTAGTTTGCTATAATAAATACGACGGTTCTTTAAACTTCACGAATGTAATATAAGGCACGCAAGCTGGTGCTTGCGTCGCGATTTTGTCAAAAGATTTTCCTTATAATTTTACACCAAGTGACGCAGAGGCTCGCACTTTGCCGCTCTTTTCCAAAGACCATTTATTTCGTTTCTAAGGGATTCAAAAGCAGACCGTCTTGCTCTGCCTTCTTAGCGATTCGGTCCAAGTCTTCATTTAAACCCCTTAATATCTGCCCATTAAATGAACTCAGATGATTTGAATGAACTATATTTCATTCAAATCATCTGAATACCTACATATTGTGGTAATTATATTGTACGATACACTCTTTGATATCCGCGCAGTACAAATTAAACATGATTGGACCCAGAATGGACACCTGAGGTACCCCTCGACGGTGGTGCCAAGCCGGAAGCATTTTTCCCCCATTTCCAAGTCGAATTTCCACAAGCTGCTTTCTATTTGTGAGATAACTATCGAACCTTCGCAGTGCTGTTCTATGGAAACCGAAATAGCTTAGCTTAGAGAGGCAAACTTGTTTTGATGGAGTCGAAAGCGCGAGAAAAATCTAACAATATTTGTAACATAAACATATTACCTTGGGCTGCCAGATTATTGTAAGTAATATCCAACAAAGCAAGTGGAGATCATGTTCCTCGGTGGTGCACTCCACTGACCTCTCCTCCCATCTCCCTCGACAATTCACTGACCTCTCCTCCCACATTCTCTTGAGCTCCGTGACTATCGGGTTGCCGCGGTAGAAGCAGTACTCCAGCACATGTCGCGAGTGCACCACATCCGTGTGCCACGGTAGCGGCGCCCTCACCACCAGGGCCGGCCACTCGCTCGGCATGTGCGAGATGTGCAGCCGCGCCTGCTCGTGAGGGTCCGACAGTATGTACGCCAGTATACACCTGTAACAGTTGCATCACAATGACAACTAACGTATTTTGTAGCGTAATTGTACGTAACGTATTCTATCTGAGAACTTGCTGACGTTTAACAAAACACTGTGTAGATATTTTGCTGTGAACTTATAAGTTGATTAGCTTGTACCTCCGACTCACGGTGTGCGAGTCCGACTCGCAGTTGGAAAGATTTTCGTCATCGATAATTGTGTTGTTTTTTCAAGGCGTTACGGCAAACAAGCAGTCGGAGCCATTTTAATTACAATAGACATCCATAGACACACAGAGGTTATAGAGATGCGTTGCCCTCCTCCCTCCTCCCACCTACATGGGCCACCGGCTACTTACACACCGCACGAAACGCGACAGCTGTCACTTTACGCTGGTCTCGTGTAAGCGAGACGTACCTCCCCGATCGTGCCAGCCCAATTCGGCTGCATGCAAGTATGGTACTACCTCTTACTAAATATCTCCATACCTTTTCATAGCCCGCTCGAAGTTCTCTCTGATTTCGGCGGCGCACTGCCGCACCACGGCCTGGTAGATGAGGATCATGAGCCGCTTCTTAATGTGCTGCGTCTGCTGCTTCACGGCGCGCCACGCGCGCATGTACAGGTGCTCGGGGTAGTCTGGCAGCTGCGAGCCCGCCAGGCTCTGGAGGAGAAGTTGGATACACGAAAATAATGAATTATTGACATCAGGCTGGCGCAGTGGTACAGGGCACGGAGCATGTTGCGCCAGGAGTTGCGGGTTCGAATCCCGCCCGTCATGGATGTATGTATTTCTATAATAAAAATCTTATTTATATTTACGTTGTCTAGTACCCATAACACAAGTCCTTGCGGTACATACTTAGCACAAGAGTTGGCTAAGGTGGTGTGGAAAATTTACAGACATCATTACTATTATTATTATCTATATTATTAATATAATAATTATGTGTGGAGACCACCACGTCAGCCTTATATACTTTTTATTATAAAAATACTTCATTCAACGTAGAGCAAGTCGAATCACTGACAATCTGACAATTTCCTTCAGGCTCGATTCTTAGGCATTATGGAGAGATGTTCGCTCGGTGTGCATCGTCTGCCGAATCAACAACGGGTGTTTCAAGTTGTCCAGGTAAATACCAGCAGTGAACACTTTCTGACATCGCTAAAATTCCAAGTTCCATCGTCACCACCTCGATATCGCAAAGTCCAACAGTTTCGGGCACTGCCATTGTCGGTTCTTCTGACCCGATTTTTTATAAAAAGAACCTACACTTTAATCTAATCCTTTGACGATAGCCACACGCCTGGAAAACCTCGAGCTTAGCGGATGTGTATGGGCAGCAATAGTCACCTACCACCTGCCCTTGCCTGCTTGATATTACTTATCTTGTTGTCATGCGTCAGTACCGTGTTCAGGTAGAACATTATGCGC
This sequence comes from Calycopis cecrops, assembly GCA_001625245.1. Lineage (NCBI taxonomy): Eukaryota > Metazoa > Arthropoda > Insecta > Lepidoptera > Lycaenidae > Calycopis > Calycopis cecrops. Next base: position 78,565 of record LUGF01009805.1, read on the forward strand.
TCGATTTCGTGCGGCTCCAGGTGTCGGTAGAGCTCCTCCTCCGTCTGCCGCAGCAGCTCCACCTCCTGCAGCCTGTCACTACATACACAGCCAGCTACATACTACTTATCTTGTTGTCATGCGTCAGTGCCGTGTTCAGGTAGAACATTATGCGCTCGATTTCGTGCGGCTCCAGGTGTCGGTAGAGCTCCTCCTCCGTCTGCCGCAGCAGCTCCACCTCCTGCAGCCTGTCACTACATACACAGCCAGCTACATACTACTTATCTTGTTGTCATGCGTCAGTACCGTGTTCAGGTAGAACATTATGCGCTCGATTTCGTGCGGCTCCAGGTGTCGGTAGTGCTCCTCCTCCGTCTGCCGCAGCATCTCCACCTTCTGTTCGTCGACGTCCCGGGGGAGTTCGAACTCCAGTTTCTCCAAGCGGCTGATCAATGTACACACTTGGTTAATTAACTCTGTGAGAGAACCGGGGTCAAACATAGATGAATGCAATCCGAAGTAGGAACGGGTAGGCCACATCTCTTCCAGTACAGACCGCTTCACAAGAAAGTTTCTAAAGTGGCTAGCTCGCACAGTAAGGCGCAGTAGTATACGGTCTCTTACGCGTTGGGTAGACGGGTACTGAACGTGTTTATGGACCCATTAAGCAACCTTTGTACAGAAGATCTCATTGCACAGCCGGAAAGAAAGAAACATCGACGATCAAGCGTGTGTAC
>LUGF01009834.1:4878-18462 GCA_001625245.1 Calycopis cecrops
GGGCAAAGGAGCAGTTGGGTCACTAGATGTAGTGATCACCAACGCCCACAGACATCCGCAAAATCAGAGGTCTAACGGACGCGTTGCCGACCTTTGAGGAAAGAATACGCTCTTTTCTTGAAGATCCCTAGGGCGTATCGAACCGGAAATACCGAGGGGGGGGGAGCTGATTCTAAATTGAAATGGTGCGCAGGATGAAATTGCGCTTATAGCGCACAAAACGGTAGCGGTGGTGACGGTGGAATTTGGAGTTTCGGCGAGAAGTCCTATAGTAGAATTCAGCTGGGGGTATTAATCCGAACAATTCCTCGCAACACTCCCCGTGATAAATACGTAAGGCAAGAGTATCATGCTGGCGGGAGAGACACTGGTTATCGAAGATTCGAGTCTCTCTTAGTTGTATACGGTCAAATGGAATGAGCTGATATTGCGTAGCTCCCGCCCAAAGGTGAGAACAGTACTCCATGTGCGGTCGGACTTGGCGATTTGAAAAGTTGCAGCCAATGGGCTGGTGTGTAGTACGGCTTCGTCCTACCGATCACACCTAGCTTTTGCGACGCTAATTTAGCCTTCGATTCCAAGTGACCGCGAAACTGAACGTTACTCGATATGTCGACGCCTAGTATTCCAATGCTAGTTATAGCTATGAGGGTAGTATTCTGGAATCGAGGAGACAAGACAAAGGGTGTTAATTTAGCGAGAAAATTGTGTTTTTTAGGGTTGAATTGGACTAAATTTAGTCGGCCCCGTTCCGAAACATCGCATAAGCTCGACTCGATTTCAGACACAAGTTTGTTCCGGCACTCGTTGACTTGTTCCCGTGAAATATTGACGCAACTAGTGTATAGTGCGTCACCGGTGCTATCTGCATAGCAATTAATGCTATCGGTTTCAAGCATGTCATTTATATGCAAGGGAAACAGAGTGGGTGACAGAACACAGCCTTGTGGAACGCCAGCATTGATACACATGAGGTCCGGGCATGCACCGTCGAATACGACCTTAATGCTCCGGTCTGTCAAAAAGCTGGCGATCCAGTCGCAAAGTTTCACAGGTACCCCAAAAGCAGGAAGATTGGAAAGAAGAGCTTTGTGCCAAACTCGATCAAAGGCTTTCGCCATATCCAGACTAACCGCCAACGCCTTCCCCTTTAATTCAACAGCTTCCGCCCATCGGTGCATTAGGTAAGTAACAGTACTGACGATCGCTGAGCAGCTGGTGTTCCTCTATTTACCGCAGGAGCTGGCTGTTGATTTCCAGTTCCTTGGGACGATTCCAATAGAGTAGGAGTACCGGAAAAGATGGGTTAAGACAGGTGTCTACTCGGGGGCACATCTATTACTATTGGAAACTTGTGTCCGAAGTCGAATCTCTGTTAGACAAAGTCTCGGAATGGGGACGACTTAATTTAGTCCAATTTAACCCCACTAAGACACAAGTTTGCGCGTTTACCACTAAAAAAACCCCATTCGACGTATATCCTCGTCTTCAGAATACTCTTCTAATAGCCTCAGCTATATCGGTATACTTGGTGTCGACATATCGAGTAACGTTCAGTTCCGCGGTCACTTGGGAGCGAAGGCTAAATTTGCCTCTAAAAAGTTGGGTGTTTTACAGCAGGGAGTACTTCATGCCAGCGCATGTGCACTATACAAAGCACAGGTACGACAGCACATGGAGTACTGCTCTCACCTTTGGGCTGGAGCCCCACAGTATAAACTCGCTCCATTTGACCGCATCCAACGTAGATCGACTCGAATCGTTGATGATCTATATGTATCCGATCGGCTTGATTCTCTGGCGTTACGGAGAGATGTAGGCTCGCTGCATTTTCTACCGTATTTACAACGGGGAGTGTTCCGAGGAGTTGTTCGGGTTAATACCCGCAGCGAAGTTTAACTTCTAAGGATAAGATAAGGATCTCGCGGCAGAACTCCAAGTTCCACCGCCACCACCTAGATGTCCCAAAGTATACAACTGTGCGTTTCAGGCGCAATTTCTTACCACGCGCAACATCACTTTGGAACGAGCTGCCACAGTCAGTATTTCCGAACCTATACGACCTGGGGTTCTTCAAGCTTTCAAGCAAGAGCTTACTCACACTTAAAAGGCCGGCAACGCGCCTGCAAAGCCTCGAGTTTTGCAGATGTCTATGGGCGGCGGTACTCATCTACCAACTGCTCGTTTGCCCCTATTCCTATATAAAAAAAGAGACCTGGAAGCGAAATTATACTTCTTTTTTAGTGCCTGTGTATTTATGTCCTGAGATGACGCCGCTTTGATGATCGGATCAATGTCAAATTGGGTTTCTTGTAATATGTAATTATAAGTAGCTATAATTATAATTATATTTCAATGTTAAATAATAAATTAATTATAAGATATTTAATATTAAAAAAAAAACTCTTCGGGAATATTTAAAATTTACTAATTTTATTGGTGCATAATTTATCTCAAACGCCTCCATCTAGTCATTGTATCTGTCTTTGGTGACAGCAAAAGTATTGTAAGCGCCAAAAAACCTTTATAGCCCCATTTTTATTATATTTTTTTGTTATTATAGTTTAAATCATAAATAAATATGGCTATATAGTAAATTTCAAATCGATTGCACTATTATTAGTAGAAATAATCAAAAAAAACCTTCTCCTGTAAAATTTGGTTTTTGTCGCTTACGCTAAGTCGGCGGTAATGGCTCGATATCGCACCGTTATATAAGGTTTTAAAAAACTACGGACATACCGCAACGTTAATAAGGTTATAAAAAACTACGGACATATCGCACCGTCGTATATGGTTATAAAAAGCTACGGACATATCGCACCGTTATATAAGGTTATAAAAAACTACGGACATACCGCACCGTTAATAAGGTTATAAAAAACTACGGACATATCGCACCGTCGTATATGGTTATAAAAAGCTACGGACATATCGCACCGTTATATAAGGTTATAAAAAACTACGGACATATCGCACCGTCGTATAAGGTTATAAAAAACTATGGACATATCGTACCGTCGTATAAGGTTATAAAAAGTTACGGACATATCGCAACGTCATTGTATAAGGTAATATAAAACTAATTATTCATTAAAATTTTACAATCGCTTAATCAACGTTAATCTGATAATTTCAATCTAGTGTTTGAGATTTTCGAACGTAAAATATTAGTCCCGTCTACTCGTGATTTGCGTCACAGTCTTTACGAGTTAAAATCGAGGTATTTTCTTGTCGTAAACTCAATTTCAATGCACTTCAAAATCACTGGAAACCACACCCATGAGCATCCGCGTAGAGGTTGTCAGATGCTCTTCTTTCTTCTCCATGGGCCACCAGATACTCAAACACCTCACGAAGAAATAGGATAGTACGAGTTTAAATTTTTGCTAAAAAATATTTATTACTAATTTCCTCTGCATGTAAAATGCACGAAAAAGATCCATAGGTCGCAATGTTATATTCAAATATATTGAAAATTAGGAGGCTTTATATACTGTGACTCGCTCTTTTATATGTGAAATATCAGCGATAGAAGATATAACACGTAAAAATATCTTGTCACGGTGTTGAACTCCTTAGAAACGACTTGTTTATGGCGATGATAGTTAATCTGTACATATATTTCATATCGTATCCCAACGTTTCCCGGGTATAGAAACTTACGTATGCGGTTATTGTAGGATGCAGATTGTCAATATTAGTCGACGTATTGTCGAATCTGTGATGTCCCCTGAGAGGGCATGCCACAAACGAACTATTTTTACAATGGGTGACAAATTATCCATCCGCGGAGCTCCATTAAAAGCATATAAACCTCGTCTAACTTAGTTCTCATTAACTCAAGAAGTCTCAGTCAGGCGTAAAGCTGCGGCTAGTGGTGGCCTATGGAAGGAGGAGGAAGGAGGGCAGCGCATCTGTATAGCCACTAAGCGGTTGTCTATGGCCCGCTAATAGTCATGAAAATGTTTCCGATAGCTTTACCCCCTTATACTATTAAAAAAATATATAATTCAACTTATCTCAATCTTCCCTCAGAAACTGCGTAAAACTGCGAGGCGCAGCGAGTATTTATGTAAAAGCGACACAAGAGTAGCGGCGCTTTATACTATTTTTATACAAATATATTTCCTACAGCTGCAACCCACAATACAGGATATTACAAACCTAAGGCTACTTCCGTCGCTGGCAATTTATTTTCTATCTTTGATTTATCGTTAACTAAATTTGCAAATAATTTATCTTTAACATCGAGATTAATATTTAATTTGCGAACGCGACGCCGCACTGTGATTTGAAGGTTTCCTTTTAATTAGTATAATTAATTTTCTTACGCCTTAAATTACAAAATTTGTAAAGGATGAGTCCAATGCAGTAACTACCAGTAACACTAAGTTTGAATAGCCTGACATAAGGTTCAGTTTCTTTCACTGATTTAACAATAGATTTAGAATTGTTCTCACTGCGTGATAAATCTATGGATTTAACTTATTAAACTGGCAGTACTCTAAAGATTTTAGTTTTTTATTTTAAAGTAATATGTAAGGAGCTCTGCCCATCAGGTTTTTTGATGGACTACGTGAGGGTACTGGTGAGAAGTTGTATTCTGTAGTATCTGTGCAAGGAGGCAAATGAGCAGTCGTACCTCATTTATCGTAACTACCAACGTCTATTAACATATAAATAGAGGTTACTCAGCCACCGGAAACTCACACAATGCATGAAATGCGACTGCTTTGACACTTTGCGGCGGTATCGTAGGAGCGAGAGATATCTCCTCCATGATGCCGGCCCAATCTGGCTGCAATGAAGCAAGAACACTCTAAATAACCCCGAGAAAGCGAGTGAGAATTGTAATATTAAAACATTTACATCCCGAAAAGAATATTCAGAGAAAAGCCTTTAAAAGGCCATCCGACGAGATACGATTCATGAAAAATGTCCCCGAGAAATAAACGACGGGTCGCTTAGTAAGATGGTGGTAAAATGAGTTTAAAATTCAGTTCAGTTCGATTTCCTTATATTGTTTTCCACAGTATTGGGGTGCAAACGAGGGGGGACATTTTGTGATGTCTACCGATGCTCCTAGACTTCCGCATAATTTAAATGCAGACGGTTTGCCCTACCTACTTCCACTCAACGCGTCTCTGAAAGATTAAAGTAATGAAATAAGTGCAACAGCGTATCACTCATTTCACGAAAATATAAATATCATTTCATGAATATGTCCAGTTCGTGGCAACCCTATTTAGTTGCAATGGAGCAAATTAATTTACAAATCCTTATAATTATTACTTCAGTGGACTTGTTCTTGATAACTTCAGCTAATTGTCATTCATGTTCATAAGCCGGAGGATGTCCACTATTGGCCGTGGGCTTCCCGCATAGAAAAACACAAGTCACATTTAATTGAGGTTCACCTATAGTTATTTTATATATAGGTACCAATATTATAAAGCGGAAGTTTTAATGAGTTTAGTTGAACTAAGTGAAATCTAATACGATTTGAAAAATTATTTCGATGTTACATGGGTTATGTATATATAACAGGTTTTACATTTATGCAAATGCTTAGATAAGTGTTAAATAACTTAAAACCAACATGATTTTGACCCTTTAGAAAAGATATTTTCAACACTGAGAGATGAAGCCACTTTTATAAGTAGAAAGACTGATTCCCACTCGACGTAGGCTAGATTTATAGATATAGCTACCTAGGTGTTCCCGACCTTATTTTGGAATAATTGTAACATATATTTTAAATGAACAGCATTCGAGACGAAAGTGAGTAAAACTCGCTTTCGTAACTTCCACGAGGGTAACAGCTCAGACGCAGATAGAAGTTGCAGCAAATAGAGTTCTAGTTTCAGGGACTCGAGTGCCGTATGTTTAATTGATGTGCGACTCACATTAACGAGTATCGCAGTAGTAAATTGCATTAAGGCATCCTATATTCTATCTATTCATAGAAGGATTTGCACGTTTGTTCAATACAAAATATGTCAAAACTCTATCTGTAGCAGCCAAATCCGACGATAGATAGAACATAGAAAACAGGCGTTAGATATTAAATTTAAAGTGAAATATTAAATTAAGAGTGTAGTTTATTGATTTACTAGCTGTTCTAAAAGAGCTGCCTAGCTATTTTTCCAAAACCTTTCCCGAATATATCTGAAGAATTCTAAAGTCATCACGGCTTATATTTTAGAGCCAGATTTTTTTTTTGTAATAATCCGTTTATTGCGTTAATCGGAACATGACATCAGGACATCTGTCATCTCAATCCACCGGTGATCACGGATGCTGTAAAGCTTCTGAAAAGCTTCATCGGGCATGTAAAATAATTAAATAAACCTGATGTCTGTGGGCGTTGGTGATCACTTTACATCAGGTGACCTAACTGATCGTTTGCCTCCTATGCTGAACGCTGAATACGCTGAATTTGTTTTATTACAAAGTGTTACGTTAGCATAAACTTAAGACACTAACGGACAAATAAACAAACATAGATACAATAAATATGAATGTGAGTTTGTTTGTTACGCTTTAGCGCCAAAACTACTCCAGCGATCGTCATGAAACTTTATAGACATGCTCATAGCGGTATTACAAATGACAACACTTTTAAGTGAAAAAAATATTTATAGAATGGTCAAAAAAATTATTGTGCCAGATGTTAGAATTCTATTGCAGTTCAATTTGAATGATATTTATTGAAGTGCTTCAACGCGAGAAAAGCCGCGGGAAAAAGCTGGTAAATAGATAATTTCTCCTCCGGCTCCTGTTTCGCACGTGTGCTTCAGACTTAATGTGATTACATTAAGTCTGATTGCACTCGTGCGAAGCCAGGGCTGTTGTCCATTCAGATTGACTACAACGTGCCGCGCAGCTGCTTGCGTTTCTCTGCCAGCGTATTAACTCTTTTAAATTATTTTAAAATACTATTTAAAATAATAATATAAAATAATAAATTTAGAATACCCATTGCTTTTATATCCTGTGAAGAGTTATTTTAAACCTACTATATTGAACAAAAATATATTGTACTAATATTTAAAAGTACTTATTTAAAATGTTGAAGCTCTAATTAACATTAAATCTATGTCTATGTCTAGAAAATCATGTCTCATACCGTTGCGTAGTTAAAAAAACTGGTCATTAAAAAATCAGCCCGGCATATGGCGCTGAAATTATGCGAGTGAAATCGCGAGGCACACATGTGTATATAAATTCTCTCTCCGAATCTCCGAAACCACTGGACGGATTCGAATGAAACTTTTTAAGGTGTATAGATACTAAGCCTGGTAAGCATCTTGAATATCACTGCGGTAAAATCGCTTATTAATACGGGAAATTAAGTAATTCCTTCCAACTGCACCAAAGCCGACCTCATGCAGGTGTCAGATGCTGGTCTTTCCGTGATAAATTACTGGTCCGGCAAAATCTAATTTTTAATAATTTTAAATACTTAGTGGAAATAGTCAATTTAAATGGTGTCATTGACACGATAGAAGAAGAAGAAGAATTAAGTAATCATACTTTTCACTTTGATTATAATACAACAACGCTACGCAAACAAATTTGCGGGCACCAGCTAGTTTTACATAAATTTCAACTTGATCCTTTCACGCGTTTCCGAGAAATGGGTCTTGACAGACGGAAGCTCATATTATGCCATTTACTCTGCTAATATTGTTTATTTTTTTTTCTTCAATATTATAAAATGTTTTCAGTTTTCTGTTGATATTTTTTTAATTAATCCTCTGTTTAAGCATCAGCGGCAATGCGTTTAAGAACTATAGTATTTTATAGTCTAAAAGTTGTTTACCATAATAGTAGTTTATGCAACTGTCATACAATGAAGGGTATTAAAACACGAGTGTTTTATATTTTAATACCCGTGTTATATGCAGTTGCATACACTACTTTATCTTCATTAATGCAATTAATCAATTAATAAAATATTGCGAAACATTAAATTCACGCCTACGTCACAGCGAACTCGACGACATTAAAATCTAACCAATAAGAGCGCAGCTGCAGCGCGCGCGGCTAATCAGGAGCGAGCGCGCGCTGTTAAGGATTTTGACATAAGGCTCTTTCACCACTCACTCTCTCTCTCTCATTCTCACACAGTGTTATAATGAGATTTTACGATATCGATTTGGATATTATAACATCATGTCAAATTGCTTAAATTGAGTTTTTTGTTGTCTGAGCTATAATAGTAGTTATTATAAGTCAAGTATTAAAACATAAGTAGAATGTTACAACATTAGTGTAGATAAAGGTTTTTAAACTGAGGGACAATGAGGCTAGCATTCGATACACTACGCGTTACTATTCTCTGTGACTGTGATAAACGAATATCTGAATTAAAAAGTTTTCCTTTAAAAGGGTATAACTGATTTTGTCGTATATCGGCATAGTATTACGTTCATACGTCATTAACGTGATGTGTACAAGTCCACAGATATTTATTTATTTATTATTTATTACAGTATTTAAAGAGTCCGGGGTCGTTTCCTTTATGTTCGATTTTTGCTCTATTTGGTACTATTGTTCTAGGTAATCTAACTTGCAGCTTATAATACTTATATGGATTCAATATGTGTGGTTAGGGTTGCCAGGTCGCCAAACCTAAAAGCCGAACAGACGAGCCAGTTTGGCCTGACATTTGGATAGAAAAGCCGGACACCTTACATTATCGATAAAAAAACCAAATGGTATGTTAAATCATGCTTTTTGTGATTATTATCGTAAACCTTTTTAAATTCTAATGAAATAATAAATAAAATCGAATGCCAAATGCCAATGCTACGCTCGGCACTCCGTCGGCACTCGCTCGTTGCGAAATTTAAAAAAGCCTAACAAAAGCCTGACAGGCCGGACACCGTTTATTTTGGCCGGACATGCAATCAAAAAGCCTACCTATGTCCGGCTTTATCCGGACGCCTGGCAACCCAATGTGTGGTACATGTTCTACCGTAGCTACTTAGTCCGTCTGTCCGTACGATACGGTAGATTCTACTAAGGTCTTATAGAGTAGTAATTTGGTATGAAAAGGAATATTCGCCTTTATTAATGTAATTTTTTCCACAAAGATCCTCAATTTGTCACATATGTCTTATATTATGTTCCGTCCATTTGAAGCGGTTGTCGACCAAAAGGCCTATGGGGGCGTACTATGTCCACAGAGTAAGAAGACGAACTATGTCTGTTGGATATTTTATTACAATTAAGTTTTAGTATTTTATTTTCTGGGTCTTTTATCCATGCTATGCAAAGTTTATCTCTGTATGCGCAAGCTTTAATAATTGTTTTATTTATCCATGAGTGATTATGTCTTTTTGAGTTATTAAATGTTTTTATTTTTATTTCTGATCTTTGGTAGCAGTGTTTAATGTTATTTACTACAATTCTATATATCATGTAAGGACATACAACATTTTGAACTGGGTTCCAGTCTGTTTGATTAAGTAATGTAGTAATATTTTTGTGATTATATTTAATAATAAAGGCTGAATTCTCCTGTGCCTGTACACAAGCTATCACTACCTATAGCTCGGTGGTCGGCCAGTGCAGTTCCGAGCTCCGCCGTGTACACTGGACAAGTCTTGTATGCTGGATCTAGCGAAGATGTGATCGATGCATGACGTGCATAATTTATTGTTCCAAAACTCTAATCGAGTGTATTCTGAGATCCCACACACAAGACTGTGTTTGTACATAATGGTGCTATAATATGTTTTACAGCATTGGATAATTTTAAGTCTATGTTTAGGTATATCACCCAGTAAAAATATATCACAAGATCGTGTGATTTTCTTGAGAAACATCAAGTTCTGTGATAAACAAGTGTTTGCTGTTCTATTAGTCGGCGGCCTATATATGGCACACAGTGCGGTTGAGTAGCCAGTGGGAGTGGTTATTTGACCATAAATGTGTTCATAGTGTATTGTTTTTTAGATTTAACCATAAATTTATGTCCTTCTATTTCTATTCTATTCTAAATTTATGTTGTTTTTTTAGGTACCAAATAATTCCACCTCCACACCGTCCTTTCCGCAGCTCTGTGTACATAATATTATAGTCGTCCAAGTGATAAAGACAACTAAGAGAATGCTATATATTGGCTTCAGATATCATTATTACATTTATAGTTTTAGTGCACTGTTGAATACATTGTTCTAATAATGAAAAGTTGTTAATCATCACTTTATATTAATGTGGACTCACAAAAGAAAAAATTGAGAAAGTATTCTGATAAACAAGGTTTTGTATACTGTGACATCGAGAAAGTTCTGAAATATTATCGTTAATGAATATAACTATAGTCAAGTTTTTATAGTATAAATAGAGAGTTACCTTATTTATTTTTTATCTTACAATTATTTAAGTTTATTTACGTCTTCCTCGAAAAGTGTATAGGTTACCATTAGATCCTTCCTTACGTACATGCAGTATTCCTTTTTTAATTCATATATACTTAAATATAGCATCAATTTCTCTTTAGTAGACCAAAGCAGGTGTTTATTGTATGGTGTTAAGGATTCCCTTAAATAAATATTTTTTCCTGTCTCGTAGGTAATATATTTTCTGGGAAAATTTCACCTTCTTTAATTATGAAGTTTTTGGACTTAGCAGCGATCAACCATTCATTTTGCATATCTATGTTGCGTATTTAATTGCATATTTATTGGGCCGGGGTTTTATTTATTACCAGAAAGGCGAATGGCTTGCTTTATTTCACTAGTAGGTTGGTTTAATTTACCTGCACTTACACAAGCAATAGCTAGTAGATTATCCTCATCTTTAATAGGAATATTAATCATTTCAATGCACTCGGATAGGACAGATTGATCCATTTCATGTACACGTTGCTCCAAGGCGCCTATTCTTGTTTATAAGGGAATATTTTTATTAGAGAGTTTGATATTGTTTTTCTTTAAGTCTTTTATTGTACCTAGGCATGCTCCTAGATTTGTAATTAATTCAACCATTTTTTCGCTTTGAAATTCTAAAGATTGCGACTTCTCTTATCTCAGATTTTAGAGGTTTTTCCATTTCTTTAGTTAAATCTTGAATAAGCTGTTTTACATCGATCTTTAAACTGCACGAACAGCTGCTAATTGCTTACTGGTCAGCTCTCTCTCTGTACATCCAGTATTTAGGTGTACTATTTTTTCACAACTGATGCATTCTAATCCTGGTTTAGTTTTAGTGATGTTTTTGTTACATATATCACATTTACTCATTGTACTGGTAGTATTAACTGACTTAGCACTGATTTAAAAACACATGTGACTCGTTTGAGCGTTAGACGATGACTCTATTTTTTTAAGATTATCATTCTAAAGTCCCTTCTTACACGTCGGTGTTTAATAACTTTTGCATTTTACTAACTTAAGTATTAAAACAACAAGAAAGTAACAAACGCACAATGCTCTTATTCAGACATGTTCAATGTCACATGACAATTCTCTATCTATCACGTTCAATTTCTAAACATAAGCAACCAAGTCAGTAAGAGGTAGTGCCACACTGCATGCTTGCATGCAGTCGAATTGGGCCGGCACGACCGGGGAGGTACCTCTCGCTTACACGAGACCGGCGTAAAGTGACAGCTGTGCTGTCGCGTTTCGTGCGGTGTGTAAGTAGCCGGTGGCCCATAGAGGTGGGAGGAGAAAGGAGGGCAGCGCATCTGTATAGCCTCTATGTGGATGTTTGTGGGCGTCGGTAGTCATGAAAATGGCTCCGACTGCTCGTTTGCCCTCCTATACCATAAAAAAAAAAAAATACAAATGTGTATCACCAAATTTTGTCCATGTTTAAAAATACAAAACCAATCGACTCACAACACCTGATGCAACAAAATCCGATTGCGGCACAAACAAGTATTCGTATTTCGTTTACGTTCCACTCGTGTAGTACGAAATCGACTATTCACATTGCACAGAGGTGTCCTGCTACCGCAATTCGACCCGAATACAGCTCGGCTCTATATAAGTGTTGTTTCAGTGGCTGTCTAAACTTATAGTATTGTGGATATTATTGTGGATTATTGCGGATATAATAAAACTTTAGAAGATATCATTTTGTCCGTTTCTTGTGCGGCTTTCGCGCAAAATCTACTGGACATTTTGATGAATTTTTTTGTTATATAGATTTTCCTCGGTAACGTAATGGATAATTTATAATAACATATAATGCTGCAGTCGGTATCTCATCTTGAAATACGCTATTGAAGGGCAAAATAACGGATTAACAATTCGGCCACATAACATTACACGTTACCATGGCAACATATTTTCGAATAATGACTAGACAATTAGGTAACAATAAAGTATCTCGATAAATTTACAATTACAATTTTAAGAGAAATCGTAGGGTTAATTTAAGACTTTCTAAGTTTATCAAGTTTACAGTCAAACAGATGATCAAGAGATTTGTCATTTCCTTTCCCTACCCCCTAATACTTTTAAGACTATTCATACACACATGAAACATGACATCATGACTCTTCACATCGGTGTTAAGTAAGTGAGAGTTAATCGGCTACAGCGCAGTGAAAGTATATTTTGCCAAATTCTACTATTATTATAAATGTGATTGTGAGTTTGTTTGTTACGCTTTTACTCCAAAACTACTAACCGATCATCATGAAGCTTTGTAAACATTCTTAGAGGCATTAGAAAGGATATAGTATACATTTTATTTAAGTAATAATCAATTATTTAAACGGACGCGAGCGAAGCCGCGAATAAAATGTACTACCTAATGTTACTCAACATGTCGTGGCTTCAATCATCTGCATATCAGTGACAGATGTAGCGTAAAATGGCCGATACCAAATAAAATATCTCAACGAGTTTTACCCGCGACGTCTGGAGTTTCATATCTTCATTGATAAAAATCCGAAATATCTTGTACAATTCGAGCATTTTACTGGCATAAAAACTACTTTCTTTATTATGTGATCGTGAAAGCGGATAATCGATTTGACCCTTAAGGGTGAATCTTAAGATTCAGTGATTCCCATGTAAGGGGTAAAATGTCAGCAAATCTTATCATATTATATAATTTCTAAAGGTATTAAAGAATATTCTATTCTTGGACTAAGGACTTACAATACCCAATTTTCGAGTTATAATTAATTGTTTAGCACAAAGGCAAAAGGTTATATCTGTATCTTGAAGTTTCACAGGTACAAGAAATGATGGGAAATTGTACGGTATTAATACCATACAACTTTCCATCCTTCCGTGTGATATATTTTTAAGTTTTCCGGGCAGGTTGATGTACTCGTCCAATTTGAATACCTGCCCGGAAAACTTCAAGTTAAAATGCGATTTGTTTTTCCACGTGTCCGTTCTTATTCCTTTTTCCACTCGTCCAATGGAATTTTTAATTCTGCTATGTGTTCGGCACATATTACGATTTTTGTATATTTTTATTGAACTTCCTATTTGAGACTAAAGGAGGCTGAACTTAGTGGGCCCAAATGTAAGAAGTTAAGATGTAGTCTAAAAAATTGGTCCTATTTTTTATATAAAAATAGGAAAGAATCAGGACATTTAGCAA
>LUGF01009834.1:20996-33331 GCA_001625245.1 Calycopis cecrops
AAATGCTCCATCTAGACGTGTATATAATCAAAGATTCTACTTATGTTTTCAATACTTGACTTATAATAACTACTGTTATAGCTCAGACAAGAAAAAACTCAATTTAAGCAATTTGACATGATGTTATAATAAAATCGATATTGTAAAATCTCATTATAACACTGTGTGAGAGCGAGAGAGAGAGAGAGAGAGTGGTGAGAGAGCCTTATTTCAAAATCCTAACAGCGCGCGTTCGATCCTGATTGGCCCTGAGCGCGCTGCAGCTACGCTCTCATTGGTTCAATGCCAGCTTGCAAAGGATTTGCGAGAAAGAGACAAAGCTCTACAAAAAAATGAAAGCAAAAATGAACGCCACAGACAACGAATAATCTACTGTTTAGTAGAAATTCAAAAGTAAAGTCATGTGATTTTTTCACATTATATTTCAACATTGAAGCTAGTATTTTATTAACATTGAATTATAAAAAGTATATATTTACGCGCCGCAATTTTCACAATCAAATTAAAGTATTTAATAAAAATATTTATCTTTAAAGAACATTACATTTTAAATTGTCGGTCAAGCAGTCGTCGGTCCAACAACGAATGGGGCAATACGCGTGAATTTAATGTTTCGCAATGTTTGATTAATTGATTAATTGCATTAGTGAAGATAAAATAGTGTATGCAACTGCATATAACACGGGTATTAAAACACTCGTGAGATACTATTTTGAAACTCGCGTTAGCTCGTTTCAAAAATTCACACTCATGTTTTAATACCCTTCTTTATATGACAGTTGCATAAACTACTATTATATAATACTGTCGTTACGAATAAAATATTTTTTAATTAAGAAAATCTTTTATCATGCAACGTATTATATGCCGCATCGCCACATCTTGGATAGGGTGTCGACCTAGTGTGGGGACTCTGTACATTACGGTTTAGAAATTCGGATATTTATTTCTCAAAAGATTTACAAAAAGTCACAAATAGTAACATATAGCCGATTAACGTAGTGAGTACGATTAACAATAATACTTATTAATTACATTTTAAATTATTTAACAAAAGTTTTGTAGTTAATTACTAAAGTAGATTAAAAGAAACACATTTTTTTAAATGTGTCATTTTATGTAGGGTAGTTCGACAAATCATGTTTACTGGGCATTGAGCGAAGAATACACAATACAAGCACAATACAGAAATGTTAACTAAGACCCAAGACACATTAAAAGTTTTATCTTAGTACTCATATTACTTTACATTGTATTTTATTGGAGAATCTTAACCGAATAAGATCTCATGGAAACCCTCAGCCGCCTTAGGAGTTGAGGTGTACCCGGATATGTTAGCAGCGGGGTGACTCAGCGGTAGGCTGGGTCTTATTTTTGGGACCCAGACTAACTTACGGCCACATGGGAGTCGACCGGTTCGTTTCTTTAAACCCCGCCCGTTTAGAATAACAATGCAACGTTGGATTAGTAAAAATTTTTGTCTTACAGATTAAACTTCAGATACACTAGGTACACAATCCTGACAATAAAAATAAATCTCCGAAAAATAAGATGAATACATAGTTTGAATAAATAAAATACTTTTTTATACAATTTCCACTTTTTATTAATTTAAATGACATTAAATACTACCGGTTTCGATAACTCCTCATCATATATCAGAGCTATCGAAACCGATCGTATTTAATGTAATTTTAATTAATAAAAATGGAAATAGTACAAAAAGTATATCATTTAATTAAAGTTTATTAAGAACTAGCTGTGCCCCGCGGTTTCAACCGCGAAATCCATATAAACTTCAATACCCTATTTCACCCTCTTAGGGGTTGAATTTCTAAAAATCCTTTCTTAGCGGATGCCTACGTCCTAACATCTACCTGGATGCCAAATTTCGGCTTGATCCGTCCAGCGGTTTGGGCTGTGCGTTGATAGATGGCTATGTCACGTTTGAGTTTTATATATATAGATTTTCATCGAGAATTGACATTAGGCTATTTGACAATTTTTCAAAAACCATTCCAGAATGTTTATCAGTGTTCACAGTACTTATACAATTTTTTGTTGTTATTTCTGATAAATATTTATCTCAAATTTTAAAATTAAAGATTCTTAACCTATAAAACCAGCAAAACGCTTCTTTAAGAAAAATGGCGTCTTGTGACGTATTAGCTTTGTAGCGTTCCGAAAATCACTACCAGTACTATTTAAAACTTTTTTGTTGTTGTCAGTTGACAAATCCATAAGTTGAGCTAGAAATTTGACAAGTGACTAGTGCAATTAATGAATGAATGAATTAAATATACTTTTATTGTGCATATTACAGAATACAATATTATATATACATGGCAAAATACAATACAATATTATATAAAGATAAGAACTTTATTGGTATATCTAATGTTATTTTAAGAATAACAGATATGTTTATGAATTCAGGTGTTTTTGTAAAAAATGTGTGCCCAAATACCAAAATAAGAAAGAAAAAGAAACACGCCTTTCTTGGAAAATAGTTATTCATTCACAATTATTGTTATAAAATATAATATAATTATATTAATTTTCATTTATCAATGATTGCGAAAGGCCCGCATTACAGTCATGGCGACACGTTTTAGTTAGTGTTCTTTTTGTAGATACATGTTAACCCTAAAATGGTAGAGGAGAAAATGCGTAGGCGACTACCACAAAGAACTTATGTAAATATAATATATATTTAAAAATCGTAATGGGATGTCAACTTCTAGCACCATTATGTTTCGAGGCTGCAGCGCCGCGGCTAACGGACTTCAGTTGTGACGTCGACTCTATATCAATATTATCGACCCGACTGTTGAGGCGTAGTCTTTTTTATATTTTTTAGTACATACATATATGTTAGGAAGTCGAGATTTGTTATTGTTGTTATTTATTTTTACTGTTTCTTTTTTTATTACAGATAATATCGAAATGAGGTCGAGAAACCGGGTACCGCACAATTATCAACTCCTAGAACACAGTAAAGTTTGTAATAACATTTACTTTTTCAATCTTAAACAAAAACACTACCATGCTAAACGGAGGGCGAAGCGAAAAACTTTGAAGTGAAGAAACAAATTTCTATGAATTAATAATTAAAGGACAAATGGGCTGGGCTTTTAAGGAAAAAAAGTCGCAAATAAATAATGGTTTATAGCAGGTTTAGAGGAGACATGTTTTAGAAATGAGTCCTATAATTTAAAATAGTGTAGTTACAAAAAAGCCCGCCGGGATCATTATCGAATCACCTTTTGATTACGTTGATTAAGAAGTATTTTTTTTTCTTTAATATATCGAAACTGTCAGTATTCGACACGAATTGCAGCCTGATCCTTTCACACATTTCCGAGAAAATGGCCTTGACAGACATACAAGGAGAAAACAGACGGAGAAGCAGACGGATATCAAACTGGTCCTATAAAGGTTCTGATTTCTCCTTTTGAGGTAAACCCCAATAATATAAATATAATCGTAATCATAATGAGGTATTTAAAACGTACCTCATTCCAAAAAGCAAATATATAATTGGCAAAAATATTACGTTTGTATAAATATATATTTGCTAAAAAATAAATAAATTTAACAAATAATAAAAATGTATGAATCAATAATTTATTTTTGACGTATAAAATAAGTAGGTACTGCTAGAAAAACAATTTTTTACAATTTTTTTTAATTAACTCAATAAATAAAGTAAAATACATTACTGCTTTTATTGTAAAGGTTTAAAAAATAATGTTCCAGCTAAACTTATAAAACAAAGATGCAAGTACATATATAAATTAAAAAAAGTAATGCAACAAATAATATATAAAATAATGGCGTACAAAAGGCATAAAAAAGCTTCTATAAAGTTTTTTCTCAAAACAACATTATTTTAAAAGCAATTATTTTAAAATAATAAAGAGGAAACAAAAAAGCACATCTTAAAAACACAGCAAAGCCTACCTTAAGTGCATACAACAGGTAAGACACGAACTCTCGGATCTCAACTTCGATACACTAAAGACACGTCTAGTCGAGGTGACTGTCAGCGCGCGAATGGTACAGAGAGACAATGGCGTCGGACGAAGCTGGGAGAGGCTACCCCTCAATCTGTTGCTTCGCGCATGAGCAATAGATCCTGCTTTTTACAGAGTCCGATCTTATTTTAATAATGGGTAAATAAAAAAATTTAAATCAGTTGCCCCTTACAATAAAAATCATTTCGTAACACGGTTACTCTGCGGCTAAATTGCTCTAAACGGGGATATATGGTTCAGATTTTAACATCGTTTTAAAACATTGAATATTACATAGAATATTTTTAAGCAATGTAAGTGGTCAGCCTTTAAATTTTCACAAAATAAAATAGTAATCAGTCAATTTTAACGTTCTAAGTTCTCTAGGATTTCTATATATTAATAATATATTATGTAAATAAATATATTCTACATGAACTTATTTTCTTAATTTGGCTGGCACTACCGGGGATGTACTCGCTCACAGGATATCGCTTAATATGACAGCTATGCTGACACGATTCAATCGGCTCGTGAATTTCCAGTGGCCCATTGAAGGGGAGGAGAAAAGGAAGTCAATACATTTGCGTCGTCTAGTCATCAAAAGGCTCTGTGATCGTTTTGCTACCTTAAACGTTGTATAAAAAATGCTTGTATATGGCTTATTATATTTTTATTACATTGTAACTACTTGTACTGTTTCAGACAACATTATTAGTCTTATTTCTTTTCTCTTTCGTCGTGTATAATTCATATTACGAGGGTCAAACTGAAAGTTCTTAGAAAATCAAAAACTGAGCAAACTAGCAAGTTATTAGTATTTTTATATCTTTTCAAAATAGACATCAATACATCGCTGCATTCGATAGAACCACTGAGAAAAGCACTTTGCCCACTCGTCTTTAGAGGTCTCTTCGACGGTCTTCTGAAACGCAATCAGTGCTTCCTCGGCGTCTGTAAAACGTATTCCTTTAAGTTTTTCTTTTATTTTCGGGAATAAATAAAAATCGCAAGGTACGTCGGGGCTATACAGCGAGTGACCCAGTAATTCCACGTCTGATGTAGCTAAGTAGTCGATAGTTTGTCTTGCGTTGTGCGACGAGACGTTGTCGTGATGAAGGAGGATCCTACTGCGAGTTCGTTTCTCCCGAACTTTTTCCAAGACAAGTGGCAAACAATTGTTAGTGTACCACACTGCAGTAACTGTTTTTTGATGCTCTAAAAAAAACAATTGTTGCGTAATGACCTGTCTCTCCGAATAACGAGGCCACCATCTTGTTTCCCACGCTTCGACCTCTCTTCACTTTAGTTGGCAACTCTTCGGAAGGAAACACCCACTGAGCAGACTGTCTGTTGGTTTCCGGATCATAACAGTAAATCCAACTTTCGTCACCTGTAAGTAGGTCGAATACAGCGTTTGAGCCACCTCCGTCAAACCTTTGAACCATTTTACGGCACCAATCAACACGACGTTTTTGGGCTTCGGTCAAATTGAGGTATCCACCGGGCACAAAGCTTCCTGATAGCTAAATGTTCATGGAAGAATTTGTGGACTTGACTCATACCGATCCCTAAGCTTGTCCGAATCTGCTGATAGGTCACTCTTTTATCAGGCTCTATCATACGCCGCACAGCACTGATGTTATCTTCAGTCGTCACCGTAGAAGGCCATCCTACACGCAGATCATCGGTGAGATTAGTGCGACCACGTTTAAACTCATTAAACCAGTTGTAAATAGTGACACGAGATGGGGCTTCATCGTGAAAGGCCAATCGAAGTCTATCATAACTTTCTTGTTGACTTATATGACATCGAAAGTCATAAATAATCATTGTACGAAAATTTTCTCGCGTTAAATTCATGCTGACGTGACACAGCCAATTTTCAATTTGCCGCCAAAACGTAAAACAAATGACAAAAAATAAAATCCATATTCAGTAATATAACAAAGAGTTCCATTTTCAAAATTCGGGCTTACTTTTTTATTATATTGTTTGCAAGTGGCCAGTTATAAAAACTTTTAGAGTGACCCTCGTATCATCAAAGCTACTATCAGGTATTATGTTAGATTTATTTGTTGTAGTCGATGATGTAGTGTAGAAGTAAGTAAATGAGTTGATTGGTTATGCTTTTAGCGGGAAAAGATATAACAGATGTCGAAAGAAAACTTGCGAAAAGCAAACCACTACGGTATTCTAATAAACTATTATGAAAATGTTTTTATTTGAAGTTTGATACTAAAATAAATATTAACAAACAGTAGGTAGAGAAGTATTAAATAATGTAATATATCAAATATTTTTTATATGTTATATTAATTATAAAGAAAATAATGGTAGGTATGTGAATGTAATGTTATTATTATTGTGTTTTTTTTTTATTTATATTCTATTTTATTTTGACATCGCATTAGATTATTTTTTTATTAAGTTTAAGGTGCATAATTAATATAAAATTATGGGTGTATAAACATGTAATAGAGATTTATTTATTTATTTAAATAAATAAATTATCCAAAATATCCTCCTATGTTATTTATTAAGAGGGTCTGTGAAGTTGTGCTTGATTTTCAAGGAGTTCGTAGAGTGACAACCGTTAGCCTTGTTGTTACAAGGCTAAAGTGAGACTAACCATTAGGCTTGTGATGGCAGGGCAATCCCGGATATCTTGGGCAAGGTTAATTAAATGAAAGGAGCCGTTTTAATACCCTTTTATAAATAGGAGACTAAATGTCGCTAGAGAAAAAAAAATGTATGTACAACTTACGAGATGAAAAATAGATGTTGGCCGATTCTCAGACCTACCCAATAGGCACACAAATTTTCATGAAAACAGGTCTAGCGGCTTCGGAGGAGCATGGTAACTAACATTGTGACACGAGAAATTTATATTATAGAGATAAAAGCGACGAAAATTGGGCTCGAAATTGTTCTTTTTTTTCTTACGGATGAAGTATTTTAATTTATCAAATTCGTAAAGAGCAAATTACCAAACGAACAATTTTCAAAAATAATTAAATTGTGCGGCCGGGGGACCCCCCTCAGGAGCCTTTCTTACGTTTTCCTTCAACTCTAAAGTGAATTACATTCGGATAATAGAAATATTTCAATTTTTATTTTATATCACTTTTTAAAAGCAAGTAATATTATAACGAAACAAACAGAATCATCGATTTCGCATAATTATAAACAAAGTTATGTGTACTACAATAAAATTACAAGCAAAAGTTTGTAGTTCAATAATTAATTAATTAACTGTTATTATAGGCATATTTCTTCTTCTGACTGAAATATAACCAACTTAAAAGTGTTTTAGTTAAAATAAAAAAAAATCAGAAAAATTAGAATTCAGACTTGCGTTAGTAGTACACTGTACAACTACGAGTATAAAAGTTATGCTTTATTTTCGTCGGTTAAAAAGTAATTTGAAGGACAATCAAACAAAACAAAAGCTAAAGGCCACATGCTAACCATTGATAAAAAAATATTACAAATACATAAAACTATTCTAGAAGTTGATTTAGGATTATCGAATTAGAAATCTATCTATCCATAAATCTTGCTGCTGGGTCAGAAATTACATAAGCCCATTGAGAAATCTTCTATTGTACCTACAAATAGACTAGTGAGACATCCACTCAGGGATGCCTTAATTGTAAATGTTTAAAGAGTGATATTACGCCGATCTCACATTTTAATCAACTAAAGTAAATCTTGGAATGGTATATAAATAATAATGGGAAAGGTTAGCCGAAGATCGAAGCCAGTGGCGTGCTATGGGAGAGGCCTATGTCCAACAGTGGACTGCAATAGGCTGATTATGAATGAATGAAATGAAAAAAAAAGTAAATCTGACGTGATCGACGTAATTTAAGTAAGAACAGTCCTTAGATTAAAAAAAAAGATGCACAGCTGAATGTGGACTCAGAAGTCAGAATAGTGTCCATAAATAAGACTGGTAATAATTCGTAACTAGTCCTCTTTAAATTAATAAATAAGTCAAAAACAAGAAATTAAAGCGTTTTGGAAAGTGCCGATCTCATAACCATCCAAACAAGGTAAGGTCTTCCTTTCCCTCTCACCCCTTTTTTTTGGTGACGCAGGGGAATGGTTTTACACACACTACCCAGGGACTTGGGTGGCTCCCGGTTACAGTGTAGGGCTCGACAATTGGGTTGCCCCTACCGACTAAACCCCTGCGGGTGCCTTCAGCCGCTATAATTGGAGGGCCCCGGATCCGCTCCGATCCGGAGCGCCTCCAGCGACAGGCTGGCCTCGATAAACAGGCCAGTTACCTCCTCCTTGGGGACTGTCCGGCTGCCATTGAACAGTCCCTACTCCACGTTGGAACCATGCAATGATGAACAATGCAATGGGGTCAGGTTCCCATCCTAACCCCTGGCCCCAATGCTCCAACGGAGCACACCACGCCGGTCGTCCGAATCCACGCCGCCATCTGCTCATTCAGAGGGACGGGTGGAGGACTTCCGGCATTGGCCGGCCACCATTAAATGGCCGCAGAGGACAGGGAGGACGGCAACGATACTCTCCTCTGCGGCCCCACCGCCAACGCAACAGACGGTGCGCCCCCGTTCGGTCGCGGGAGATTGGGTGCACGGCAACAACACACTGATACCTCTCCTCCCGTGACCCCTCCTCCATGGACGCATCCAGAGCGGGCCTTGGTGAAGCCCACTCGACGCCTCCCCCACCTGGGATCCCTCTTGGTTCACTGTGGTTGTCCAAGCCACGGTTACTAAGCACCCTCACCACGACAAGATGGAGATCCGTCGAGGGGGTTCCCTCTCACCCCTAACGTGGCATCGGAAACTTATAAACCGGACAAAATAATTAAGCATCGCGGTCCTGCGAACCCGGTCTGGCTGCACACATTGACGCCGGGTCAAATTTATAAGGTCAGTTTAAAAATGGCACCGCTTACTTGCCAATTTCATATTGCAAAAATATCTCTCGATTTCAAGCTTTTCAAATATCGAATGCTAATCGATTTTCGAGAAGGTGCGATAATTATTTCCGTATCGGCGATATCGATGTGGAACGAAAAATACATCCATGTTCAGCAGCCGGATGAGAAACTAATTACTGGCACAAAACAGTTGAACGGGTGAATTTCGGTGTTTTGTTATTAGAAAATTGTTTTTCTTTTTTACAAAAAACAATTGGACAAAAAAATTGCCGGAAGCTTAGTCTCCCTATTACTTGCGTTTCTATTTTTTGTTATTTATTTATAAATTTGCCAGGCAAATTGAATAGATACAAATATAACCCGAATCAATAAAGAAGCGAACCTTAAATGACGGCATCTTGACGTTGATCGAGGTCTTGGTAGGGCTAACAAAACATTATTTTTTTACTTTATTAATTAGTTAACAGAGTTGTGGCCGGTATATATTTATTGGCATATAGGTTTAGAGTAGTTACATGTCATATTTCATCCTGGCAAAGGTAGTTTATAATTTAAGGAAATAAACAATAATTTGTGCAAGGTTTATTTATTAATTATTATTATCAGATTTCACAAATCCAACTAAAAACCGCCAGAAAAAAGCGCGCCTAGACAACGTTTGAGCAAATTCAGATTGATTATTTTTTCCTTACAGTACTTAATTATACCTAACTTGTCTTGACGCATTGGAAATTTTATTTTTATTAACATTATAAATAATAATCACGCATAGACTATTTACTGGAGTAACACAAAAAAATCCGAAAAGACGAGTGAGGTCCCCTGGGTCGTCGTTTTGCGCGGGTGAAACCGCGGTCATACATTATAGTAAACAAAAGGAACTTTTTGGGCCTTTAAGATTCGAAAGAAGAACTTTCTTACGGTCCATATGTACAGAGTGTGACGTCACAGTTCAGCTGTGTTCTCAATTGCCGACGAAAAAACGGGTTCTCTTATTTGTTTATGTTATAGCGCGGGGGCATTCGAATCTATTTTCATGACTACCGACGCCCATAGACATCCGCATAGCGGCAATACAGATGCGCTGTTCTCCTTTTTCCCACCTCCTCCATGGACCTCCGGCTATTTACACACCGCACGAAACGCGACAGCACAGCTGTCACTTTACGCCTCGTCTCGTGTAAGCGAGTTATGGTATAAGTTTGACGTCTACGTCTGTGTGTGTATGTGTTTGAATGTGGCATCGTAACTCTGAAACGGACGGGCCGACCTCGCTGCGCTTTGTTCAGTCGTTGGTAGGATTCTTTACGGTGATTCTTTATGTATGATTGTTAAAATAGGTAGGTAGTAGGTAGGTAAGAGGTAGTGCCATGCTGCATGTTGGTGAATTGGGCCGGCACGACCGGGTAAGTACCTCTCGCTTTCATGAGACCAGCGTTAAATAACAGCTGTGCTGTTGAGTTTCGTGCACTGTGCTCCATGGAGGTGGGAGGAGGAAGGAGGGCAACGCATCTGTTTATCTCTATGCGGATGTCTATGCGTCGGTAGTCATGAAAATGGCTCCGACTTCTCGGTTGCCCCCTATACCATAAAAAAAAAACAATCTGAGAAGTATAAGCTCTTCCTTTGGATAGAGATAAAATATTTATTTTATAGGTACAGTTATTATTATTCAGGCGGCAAAATGCCTCAACCTGTACGGATTTGGGTAAGATCTGATAAAGGACTTCTCGAGAAAGCGCCGAAGCCATTAAAGGGACATAATCATTTGCATGACAAATGACTAAATTATACCGTTACATGCTAATAAATAACTTTAGGTGTAAGTATTAAGTACATAATAAATGAGTGACGTAGAAATACCTTAAATTTGGACAAAAATGGCTGTGACATACAGACGGACGGACAGACAGGCATGACAAATTACAAGGGTTCCGTTTTTATCCATTTGGCTACGGAACCATAAAAATACATTCCTATTGATTCCTATTGAAATGCTGCATTTTCACGATGCGTTGCTTAACTTACGCAAATAAATGTTATATTTTAATTTTTAGGTAGGTACAACAGTTAAACAAAGAATCTCTACTAATTCTAATATAAAGAGGTTTTTTGTTTCTTTCTATCGAATATACTTCAAAACGACTTTACCGAATTTAATTATTCATTCGTCAACAGAAAGCTACCTTATCACGAAGTAACAATGATATTTTATTACGATTACACAATTTATAATTTTACGCCCTACGAAGTGACCACGGGTTGAGTAGTATGAAACAAAGAAGCTGTGCGAGTGATTTTCCAGTTATTTTTCGATTGAACTACTCATTGCAATTAAATAATTAGGAATGAAATAAAAAGAGGGCGAAGATTCAACTACAAATATTTTTATTTTTAAACATTTTAACCATCTAATTAATAGACAGAGATAGATAGATTCATCGCTATTGTTGTAATGTAACAAATGAATAATGATAAAAATAAATATAATAGAAAATAATAGAAATAAGTACACAAAACATACAGACGGCTCTAAAAATGTAACTGCTGGTGGAGCTGCCTTCTATTCTCAAAATACAGGTATTAAAGCTACTTTTAAAGTAAACGAAAAAGTATCTATCATGACGTTGGAACTCATTGCGATATGGCAAGCAATACTTTATGCGTATGACAAAAATTTAAATAAGGTAGTTATTTTCACGGACAGTAAAAGTGCCTTACAGCATTTGGCTCGATGCGTCTCTGTTAGCAGAGGTGCATCGATAGCCTATGATATTTTAAAAATTATTAATATGTTTTATAAATACGAAACGCGCGTTATATTGCAATGGGTTCCAGCGCACATAGGTCTTAAAGGTAATGAGGAGGCTGACCATTTGTCAAAGCAAGCAGTTGAGACAGGGGATGAGATTTTATACATGCCAGATCATTGGGAATATTTCTCAACATATAAAATATCATGCTTTAACAAATGGAAAAGCTACTTCAATGAAATATCAAAAGAAAAAGGATTATGGTATAAAGTTATACAAAACGAACCGCTACGCAGTCCATGGTTTGATAACTGTAATTTAGGTACAAAATATGTAAAATTAGCATTGAGACTACGTTCTGGACACTATCCATCAGCAAAGTTTGCTTTCCTTATGAAAAAAGCAGCTTCGCCTAACTGTGAAATATGCAATAAAATTGAAGATGTGCAACATTTGCTAATGGATTGTGTGAGGAACAAAAGTCAAAGAGAGTCACTAATTGAGGAATTTAGTTTAAATGTACTTGATGTTGGGCTAGTACAGAGTATTTTGGCCCAACCAAAAACAGAAATGGCAAAAAAATTTTGTAATCTAGCTAAATTAATCAATTGATGACACTTTTTTATAATTATTATTTAG
>LUGF01009834.1:46712-77664 GCA_001625245.1 Calycopis cecrops
CCTTCACATTAAAAAAATGAAATTGCGTCCTCGAAGAATCGCAACCCTAAATGTTGTCGATGGACAAAAATATTTTATGCTACTGTCTGATAACGTAGTTTTATATTAGTGAAATAATAGATAAATCGTAGTTTCGGAATAAATCGATCAATATAGAATTAAAAGTACCCAATGATAGTAAAAATGAAATATATATCTGAGCGAAACCGACGCGACGTGAGTCGCTAGTTATGTTACAGAAGTTGAGCAAATGAAACTCACCGTTCCAACCACAAATATTTTACATAGAATCAATATCCTGAGGGAATCCTATTAACCAAGACCGTTAGTCGACTTCGAGAGTGGTCGGACGGTCAGTCTGTTTGACGAAACTAAATTCGAGGGCTTCCGAAGTTGGTCAAGTTATCGATGAGAAATTCTAGCTGTACATTAGGTAAATACTCCTCTCGTTGTTAGCTACTTCGCAATATACCTAAAACTGACAATAATATCAGTTGTATGAAAGGTTTAATTACTATTATATGTTTTGTTAGTGGACAAAAGAAACAATGACAAACAATTTGTGACGGCCGACTACCTACAAACCTCGGCATATGCGTTTTATTGTGGATATTGTGTGATCTAAACTAATAATATAAAGCTGAAGAGTTTGTTTCTTTGTTTGTCTTTTTAACAGACTGCGGCAACAAAACGGATTCACGCTGCATCCGATGTGCGTCGCAATGCAAATAAAGAAAAAGCAAATGGTAAACATGTTGTAGGGTCAAAAACACTCCCTTCTGGTTGATAAGATCTTGCCAAAGTTTCGTCACAATCAGATCAGTAGTTTCATAAATATATAGCGAAGCAATATAAGATTTTCAACTGTCTTGTTTCCGGTATATGTAGCTAGAGAAGCCGACGTTGAAGTAGCGGAAATGGCCCGATAACTTCGTTGTGCTGATACGCGAACAGGCATTTTAGATTGCTAGAATTTAATTGATGGTCGACTATACGAGAACGAGGAAACATAATTCAATAATATCTTTCAATAATAGTATTTTCAGCTGGAATTATAAGTTTTTATTTTAATTATAAATAGTTTTTACTCGTGATTTAATACGCGTTGAACGTTTAAAGGTTTTCGCAGATTCTAAGCTGCGAATTTAAATAGTTAGACCATCAGCAAAATCCGGAACAGGATGTGCCTCTTGTTGACATGATACTGTCTACTGTATCATACTATATGATACCTGATAGTAATGCTATTGAATTTATTGCGGTATGAGATTCTGGTGATCTGTCGTAAGAGAAGAAACACCTTCCGGTGCGAGGTGGGCTGCATGTCATAAAAATATGAGGGTGTCCATGGACCTTATCGTGATCCAAATTAACAATAATAGTATCATGCAATGTCAAACTATTTCACGTACATTATACGTACATCGTGTAGAAACTACTTAAGGTAATATTACTTTTCTATTTGAAATTTACTTAGATCTTCATCTTTCATTTAAGACAAAGATCTAGTAATTTTAAGTATTTTATGAGAGCTTGTCAGTCCAAGCTCTCATAAAACGTTGAGATGAACTAAGAACTATTCTCTAACTAACTAAAAACGAAATAGAAGTTTCGGAGCGAATTCGATATAAAACAAAAATATATATTCTCTTTATATATTATTTAAAATTAGAATAATATAGTGTTGTTTATTATTAGTAAGATTATTAGGAGGAACGGATATCCAAAAGAGAGAATAATAGTCTGGAGATATTGAACCATCTACATAGTATACAATGCAATTTGTTACAATCCATACTAATAATAGAAATGCGAAATTGTTTTTGTTTGTTTGTTTCTGTGTCTTACTTTCACATCAAATCGGAACAACGGATCAATGTGATATTTCGTGTGGAGATAGTTGAATGTGGGTAACAGTTATTATTCTTGCATATTGATACAATTAAAAGTGATTTTCTTTCTATCTGACGCTATATAAAATATTGTAGAGCACGGTCCGTTCAACACACTGTGCAACGCGCAGAACAAACGTAAATTGACATAAAATGACAAATCACGAGCTCTGTATTAAAACAACTCATGCAGTAAATGGTTCTCAATTAAAAAGAAACTGAGATAAGAAATACGTTCGACAATTGCAATTATGGTAGCGAAATTGTGGATTTGTACATATTAGTGTTTTGGATTTTAAATATATAAGGAGAGGAAGAGAGCCCCCAGTAGGCACAATCTTATCTGACGGGAGAAAGTGAGGGTGTGAATGTTTCTTACATATGCCTAATTCGGACCAAGATCTGGTTGGGGGCCCGCTCAAGCCTCTGAGCCACTGTAGACGGGTCTGGGTCCCGTGATAAGGGCCTAGGAGACCCTGTTGCCAAGTTTTAGTGATTTAGTTTTAGTTAGCTTAGAGTCCTCACATTGGTCTCCACCCCACAAACGACGTGTAATGCAACAAAGCGTCGTAAATGCTTAACTCGCGTAAAGAGAAACGATATAAAAATGTACTTGAATAATATCATGCAATGCACCATGCATATAAGTAAGCAAATAAAAATAAAGAGATTACTTTCCATAAAGCCCAGTCCCAAAAACCGAAAGTAAAATCTCATTAACAGTTATGTGGTTATATCAGTATTCAAACTTCTCACACAGAATATGCTACTGATTATAATTTACACAATGTGTACCAGCTAAATGACAAAGAAAGCTGACAATGAAATAGATAAACGTGTAATAAAACGGAGACACAAGTTTTGATATGAGTCGTGAGGTAAGTGAAGCAAGTAATTCTATCTATCACTATTTACCTCAAACTTCCGAGCGCACTAAGTGCTTCCTTATTAACCAGTGCTTTTAGCTACTCAGTCACTTTAAAACGGAATAATTGAACTTGCTCTCTAGAAAAATCTAGTGAAACTCTAATTAAATTCAAACGCGAAGCGACTTTTACATTTAAAAGTGATGGATTTTTTAGAAAAGATTTTTAAAGTCTTTGTTCTAACTTTTGCAAATTGCACTAAACTTTTTAACGCCGTCCGTCATCGGGACAAGGTTCGATTCGGACGAACAATTTTTTTTTTCAAAAAGAATTTAATAACTCTATTTTTTATTTATTTGTTTTTATGCCTTCAATTTTGTGGTCGACTCTGGCGATTACTCGTCCAGTAAAGAACGAGAGGCATTGCAGCACAAGATATGAAGTTATCCATTTAATAAGTTTCAGAAAAATGTATACGAAACGTAATTTAGAACATAATCTAGGATCAAATTATATTTTGCTTTCATTAATCCTATGTAAAAATAAAACGGGATTGGTGTAAAAGGTATACAGGGCGGATAGGGGAAAGGGTTGACACAGGTGAATGTATCCAAATTAATTCGTCCCACATAAAAGCGAGGCAAATGCGAGCGCCATTGAAACCGTGGCAGTTGATGAGCTGAAAGGGATCGCGTATATTCTAATGATGTGGTTTGCGTTCAGCAAACTATTGCTAGCAATTAAATACATGTACGGTGCCTTTTTTGTTTTTTACTAGCTGCGCTCCGCGGTTTTACCCGCGTAAGTTTCGATCCAGTGGAAATTTCGAGATGAAAAATAGGTGTTGGCCGATACAAAATTTCATGAGAATCGGTCGAGCCGTTTCGGAGGAGTATGGTAAGTTCTAACATTGTGATACGAGAATTTTATACATAGGTGTAGGTAGAAATAGTATTTCTACTGATTAAATTGTTGCGGCTCTCATTACAGTTTAGATTTTCCCTCGGTCTCCCTGCGATAATATTATCAAAGAGTTATGTGTGTGTCGTTGTCGAAGCCTGATTGAAATGTGTAGGGCCAAACGAGCAGTGGGGCCATTTTCATTACTACCGATGCCCATAGACATCCGCATAGACGTTATACATAATTGTCCTACTTCCTCCTACCTCCATAGGCTACCGGATATTTACGCGTCACAAGAAGCACGACAATACATTTGTCACTTCACACCAGTATCGTGTAAGCGAGAGGTACCTCCCCAGTCATACCGGCCCTATTCAGCTGCAAATGCAGCACAAATTTTAGTAAGAGGTAGTGTCACACTGCATGCATGGGTGTAGCGGATTTGGGCCGGCACGTCCGGGGAGGTGCCTCTCGCTTACACGAGACCGGCGTGAAGTGACAGCTGTGCTGTCGCTTTTCGTGCGATGTGTAAGAAGCCAGAACCAGGAGGCAGGAGGAGGAAGGGGGCTATACATCTGTATAGCTTCTAAGGCTATGGGCGTCGGTAGTCATGAGGGTGACTCCGATTGTTTCGTTTGCCGCCTTATGCTGTTTAAAAAAACAAAGCAGTGTGCGTAGAAGTAGTACTTTTCTGTAGCATTATTGGCCGGGAAGACACCTCTCGCTCACACACGCGCGCAACACTAGCGTGAAAGTGTCAGACATACTGTCGTGTTTCGAGCGACGCGACGTGTGAGTTTACCGAATGACGGCGATGCGATGCGAATGACCATTGGTGTCGTTAATCCGACTGCTTATTTGTTACCTTATTCTATAAAAATAATATGCTACCTAACTTTGCAGATGTCTATAGTCAACGAGCAGTACACTACTTTCTCATTTGCATATTATGTATACAAATAAATGGAGTGTCTGAGCCTAATATTAAAATATCCGCTTTTACTACAATATATGTAAAATAACATTTTTTACAATTTTTCCTGTCTATCTGTTTGTTCCGGCTGATCAATGAAACGGCTAGACTTATTGTAACTCAACGTTCACTAGCATATACCTGACGTAATAAAGAGTAATTTAGGCTACTTTATTTATTTATTTTCATAATTTTTAAATTTCACGCAGGCGAATATGCGTGCACATCTAGTGTTTATATAATCTCAATTTAATATGCCTTTATGCTATAACCATATTCAAACGTATTCTCATATAGCTACATTCGCCGTCGGAATACGCTCTAAGATCTTGACATTAATCTCGTGAAAGGTTATTATCATGTAATAAAGTATAGAGTCTATTACTTCGCAAAGTACTGGAGGAAATTGAAGCTGCATAAGAACGGATTACGCTCAACTTTGAGCTACAGACATTGCACAGCACCTCGAACTTAAACCGGCGTCTTTTCTAATACAAAACTACGTTTTTATATACAGCTTCCGCCTACAACTTCGCCAGCGTGGATTTCAGACTTCAAAAATTGATATTATTAAACGAGTACATATAAATCTTCCTCTTGAATCACTCTATTTATTAAAAAAAAGAAGCATGTAAGCAAGCATACACACAGACGTGACGGCGGAAATCGACTTTGAAATGATTTATTAAATGTAGCACTTGACAACTAGGGTCATTAGCGACCACTATGTTAAATTAATTGCAAAATTAATGCTTCTAAAAAACTTACATTTATTTTAAACACTGGATAATCATTCTTTCAGTGTCTTATGCAAATTGATAGCACTTCTTTCTGGATTAAAAAAACGGACATTTAACTAATAAATGTTTTACAAACCACCGTTTATTATTATCAATGGATAAAGAATTTATATACCTATTTCAAAAAGATAACCTATACTATTATGCCAAAAAAGAATAATGGAAAGCGGATAATCATATAAAGTTGTGCGTGGTAGAATTAGATAACTGCCAAAAAACCGTGTTTGAAAAATCAATCAACCCCTACACATTGTACCTTATCGGCGGATTGATTTTTCAAATTAAAATGGGATGAACCTATGAGTATTCACAAACGAAAAATCCCGCTAAAACGAGAGCATTGTGTTATAAGTTATACGCCATCATACATAAAAAAGATTGTGCCTCAATGCACACTGAAATTGTCGATACACGGTTATTTTTAGGTAATCGGCCAAATTTTAAAATAAGGAAATAAACATCATTCCAATGCTGAGTTTTAAATTTTATCGTCTAATTGTAATATTTTGTTAAATAAAAATCGATTTGAAATGGTCCTTAAAAATACATCAATTGTTGTTCCTACATGAAATGTATCGACTTCAAGGTCAGTGACGTCGGCCTACCGTGAGTCGCGAGTGTGATGCACGTGGTGACCAAGATATATTTTTTACAACATGGGACAATGTAATTGTATCTAATTATTTTTTTTAATATTTTTTATTTCATAAATCGAATGTATTATTGATTCAGAATCAAACTTGAAAATTTGACCGGTGACCAAAAAATAACCCTGTATATACAAGGTTATCAACCTTAAAACCAAAGCGAGAGGCATTAAATTAAACCACATATAGTATAAGTGCCTACAGTTAATCTGAAACTATTTTAAAAAAGTTTACGGCAAGTATACGAAAATACTTTTTTCAAACAAGTAGCGAAAAAATCTAATCATGCTTCCCGGGCGACTACACCGCGCACGGGGTGATGACTCCGGCGGACTATGGGCGGCTGGGCGCTCAATCAGCTGATGATACAGTGTGTACGACGTGATAAAAAACTTTATAAAAATCCTGTGGCTAAACTATTTCTCCGCTTGATCAGATTTTTGTTGTGTAGCCTGGAAATAATACACTAAATATGTGGTTTCATTTAATGCATGTCGCTTTTATCAACCTTGTATATGAAATTCTTGTGTCACAGTGTAAGTTACCATACTCCTTCGAAACGGCTCGACCGATTTTCATGGAATTTTATGTGCATATCGGGTATGTATTAGAATGGGCCAAAATTTATTTTTCATCTCGATATTTACACGGGATCGAAACTTAGGGGGTGAAATAAAGGAACGCAGCTAGTTATATATTTTATACGTGAAAAATAAAACCCTATCAAATAATTCCTGGAATGGAGGAATTTGAAATTTGGTGCACTTGATTATTTTGGTGAAGATGTGCAGTTAATAATATTTTAGTATAACATGCATTACATTTTATTATTTTACCTAAATAAAACGAAACCGGCAAGCACACAACGCTTTAACTCATGTAACATACAAATTGATTACCGTTGTAACATTGACAAATATATCGTTATAATAGAGAGATTAAGTTTTTATTTACTTGTATTGTATTCTAAAGAAAATAAACTTAAATAAACAGTCAAAATGTATTCAAAGTGAAATATTTTTTTTAAATCAAAAATGTCCTACTTTTTATTAAGAGCGTTTACGCCTTCCAACGCAATTTGCCTTGAAAACAGTACTTTTCAAACACCTTAAATTCATGAACCACTTATCTTATATTATATGTTACATACTAATAATTGTAGGACATTTTCTTGTCTAAATAGTTAGTAGAAAAAATATTTCAATTAATTTAGTATGTACGCATTCTATCATGATTACTTATTAGAGGTTTGTTAATTTCCCTTTTAGCGTCAGTTTCGAAGCTCAAAATATCATAAAAGTACTGAAATATATAATTAACAAAAATAATAACCACTTGATAAGATCCTTGAGAAAATAGTTAGTAGAAACAAAAATAGTTTTGGTATCTTATCTATGAGAAATTAAAATTCAAAAAATGTAAAATATTTCAAATTTTATATGTATTTTTCGACGATATACCTTATTTGATTTAATATAATAATAGCTTACCAATAAACTAGAGCATATTCTTTACAATCATGCATTTAAAGTTTTGATTATTGTATAGTAATTATTTTTCTGTAAATTTTTTAAAACGTCTCTAAAACACTGGTCGTAAACGAAATCAGTTCATTACGTGGATCATAGTGGGTTAATTTGACTATAGAATATACTAACATTATATATATGCTACTCACACGGCGATCCGTATGTGTGGGTTCGAATTACCCATGAATTACATAAAACCACGTGCGCAAGGCGTAAACGCTCTTAATATTATTATTTAATCTAAGGCATATTTGATACCGCTTCTACGATACACAAATATCTTATAAAATAAAGTATTAAGTAAATTAAATAAGGTAATAAGAGCGAAACCCACTAGTAAAGTGAGATAATGTGAGAAAAATAAATTGCACTCAACTTGATCACAGACTGGACGTGAGGAGGAAAATTAAGGGAATGAAAACTGTTTTTCACAATTAATGAAACTTAAACGGTTAAATTGTAACTACTATTTATGTTCCACATACACGGTAATCTTTAATTATTTAGTTACTAGTTTTGTATAATACTAGCTATGCCCCACGGTTTCACCCGCTTAAATTCTCTCATAGGACTGCAGCTGCCGGGCTGATTTGTTTGACCATTCTCAAATCCCCTTCAACATACACAAAAAAAACTTCAAAATCGGCCGTCGTTTAGGAGGAATTCAGTGATACACACACGCACACGATAAATATATATTACGCGTGCCTTTAGTTTGGATAGCGCGCGAAGTAACGGCTACACTGTAAATAATTATTGACTTCGAGCTGGATGACTCTGGTGTCGCGTTTCATGCGTTTCATAGAATCAGTGGTTCAAATGAGGAATAGGGTGAAGGAGGGCAATGTATCGGCATAAGCCGATGCAAATTGACCAAATGGCTTCTATCCTAAATTCGTCAAATAGCTCCTATATTCACCAAATGACTCATATATTTACGAAATGGCTTGTTTGCTTTAAGGAAAATACAATATGTACGAACAAGTGAACTAATTTAGACTACATTATTGTAACCAGATTATAAATGCTTTATTAAAACGGTCGATACGTAAACCATTTTAAGAACACACGAAAACGTATTCTAAATTCGCGAATAAAGATGTACTTACGTAAAGAATAAAAGCGTATGCGATGACGTAGTAATAGAAACAAGATAAACAAGTGCGTCGATGTAGTGGTTTATCGTTCAAACAGTGAATTCTAATCGAGCAATCAATTATACGAACCGCTTTATTTTCATATTTCCCCCCGTATACTCTAAATAGGTCATCTCTAAATATTTTTACGTAACGCTGTACCGGTATTATATGGTATAAAGATAGTTGATCGATATAAATATATCGATTTTTATTTTGAAGGTTGCCTATTCTGTGGTTGTTGTCCGATATTAAGAAAATCTATACTATACTGCGTTTAGAGTTATTTTACCTCTGACGTTAGGTTGGCTATAAAATACTGTTGCTATGATTACTATTAACGATTTCCCTATAAAAAAACAGAAGTAGGGGGTAATATATTATATGAGAATACTTTGTTGTGTCATACAGTTCTGGATTAATTCTTTCATTTAACAAGCATAAAGATATAATATGTAATTTAAAAAAAGTATTGAATATAAAAGAAATCCCTTCTTTAACGAAAAAATAAAATAGTAACGTTATTAAGAAGAAACTGCTGTTTCCTGATTCTGTAATATGATAATAATAATAATGTCTAGATATGATATAATATTAAAAAGGGGAAATGATTATAGACGACTTCGATCTTGGGGCACAGTATTTTCTTATTGAAATCTTTCACAAATTCACAAATTCCTCTTCAAATCCTACTAATTGTTATAAGTTACATTTTATTTATATTCCATTTTATTTTAATTTTCTACTATTCCATAAAAATACGCAAGAGCGAGTGCCACACTGCATGCATGCAGCCGAATTGGGCCGGCACGACCGGGTAGGTACATCTCGCTTACACGACATCAACGTAAAGTGACAGGTACAGTCGCGTTTAATACGGTGTGTTGGCATCTCCAACGCATCTGTTTATCTCCATGCGGATGTCTATGGGCGTCGGTAGTCTTCAAAATGGGAATGACTGATCCTTTGCACCCTATTTACATAAAAAATAATACGAATTTTTGAATTTATATTAAATAGGAATTAGATACACCCTTAGACAGATTTATATCATAATAACTTAAAGTACAATGTGATTTAATAACGATAAAGTAACAGCTTTCCTGTACAATGGAACTATTATTAATACCTCACAGTGTATTATTTGAACACAGCTTAGCCGAAACGAAGCGGTCCCTAGACGAATGTATCTAAACTCAACCTGAAATTGACTATGCCCGAGCGTATTAGGGACACTGTTGTGCATTTGCCGGTACACATTATAATATAGATACTTAAGTTAAAATTTATAAATACAGCTATGTATTTATAATTTATTTTAACTTTAGTGTAATTTTTGCATAGACTCAGCGACTGTGTTTTTGTTTTTGTTGTGTAATGAATTTAATGTTTACACTTTGATTAGTGCTAGTGTAGATGTTTAGTGCAAGTGATTAGTAACCTGTTCCCCCGTCAGTCATCTCGCGCGCGCGCCCTTCCCCTAACGGTGGCCCATGGAGGTGGGAGGAGAAAGGGGGGCAGCGCATCTGCATAGTCTATATGCCGATGTCTATGGGCGTCGATAGACATCGGCAGTCATGAAAATGGCTACAACTGCTCGTTTGCCCCCCTATACCATAAAAAAAAAACTCCCTTGTTGCATGACTTTAATTTACTTATCATTTGTACTAAATGCAACAGTTAAACAGTATTGGACACAACTCGCACTAATCACTTCCAATATTCACTTGCAGTTTTTACTAAACACCTGCACTCACACTAATCAAAATGTGAATCAACCTTTAGATTAAGTAATTGAAATATTTTTGATATGCAACATTGTAGGTATTAATCCCTAATTAATGTTTATGTTATTATATTCTTTCTACTTTACTTAAAATACATATTGTAATAATTGTTACGAAACTGTTAATTTTTAAACATTGTTTAATGTATAAAATATTAAGTGTTTCGTGGTCTTGCAGCCTACCTAAGTATGTAAGCCACAGTCATGAAGTCATGGTCAGTCGATACTGCTGCCACATATTCAGTTGACTGATTAAAATTGATGATTATTGACAAATCTGTTTTGGTGAACGGTCCAGAATTACCAAAGATATTTGTAATTTACAATAAAAGACCAACAAGGAAATGATTTACGCTCATAATGTAAATCGTAAGTTTCGAGTTATCAGGAAAATGAATACCTATTATTATTACATTAATCGTTTTTACGATACAACTCTTATTATTAAGTCTTATCAGGTTCATCAAGTTCATTGTTAGTATTAAAAATAACATTTATAAGGAGACATATACTTTAAAATTTGGAATAATATAATGGAATTATAATTATTTTTATCCCAAAATCAGCATTGACTTCCCTCGACTTTATTTTTTTATATATTTTATTGAACCGGTGGGCACAGTTACAGTTACTAATACATTTTATGCAATGTTATTTCTAAATAGTGTAATTTTCAGTTGGTGAAAAAAAATTCGTGATAGTATCTCTTTTTTTCCAATATAAGAGTGTGTGCTTCCAGTGCTTGTTTGCCAAGCAACCGGCATCAATTTTCATGACTACCGACGCCAATGGTTATGGATGGACGTATAGAGATTATACGGATGCGTTACCCTACTTCCTTCTCCCTTCATGGGCCACCGGCCCAATATTTGGAAACCATCAATAACGTCGTTCTAGCCGATTTCGGCCACGGCGGTCGTCTATATAGACAAGCCATCTGCGCAGGACTTAGGATAACTTAGGATAAGTGCACAAGTGTGTGTATAGACCCAAGTGCACTTTCTATTCCATTATTCTCATATTCCGATGAGACGACAGTACGACACGACCGGAGAGAAATCAGAAGCAGGACGGCAGTCGGCTTAACATGCTCTCTGAGGCACGGGGTGTAACACCGCCAACTTCCTGACTCCGAACTGCAATTACAAATTGAAAATTCCTAATAACAATTTTTGTTCCAACCCGGGATTCGAACCCGGGGCCTCACGTCCGTAGTTGAACACACTTACCACTAGAACAAGAAGCAGTCAACCACTAATCAGATTGTGATGAAACTTCAGCATTTCAGTCCAATCATCTATTTACCACTTATTTATCTTCCTATACTGACGTGTTATTGCAATACAGACGGAAGATGTAAAGAGAAGATATGCAGATTCCTGATCTATACATATAATAAAACTATAGAAAACGACTTTCCGTCTGTGTCGTGTGCGGGTTTAAAGCAAAAACTACTGGACGGATTTAGATGAAACTTTTTTGTTATATAGATATTAGTGCACGGCAACATTTACGCTATAATTTATCAATATATATAATGAAAATAAAAAAAATAAGTACACAATTGTAAGGCGAAGTAACGGATTGACAATTCAAACACATAACATTACACATTACCATGAAGTTTGATCATTATAAAAAAAAAACATTGACAAACAACAAGTCAAATTTAAATAAGAAATATTTTATACATCATATCAATCCGTAGACAGAGAATACTTCACTGTCTACGGATTGATATGTACGTATCAATCACATATTCAATGATATTACCTTTGCGTTATTATTCTAAGGATATTACAATATTATTGAAATATAATCAAGTAGCTGCACCGTGCGCGCGTTGTTACGCTACCGACAGACGTCAGCATAGACGGGCGCATTCAAAATAACTTTACTAAAGATGATATCATTCTCAAATGCATAACGATTCTAGAAAGGACACCCAGACAAATATTCTATTTTACATATATAAATAATACATTCGTGTCTCTGAAACAATGGAAATACACATACAAAATTGCAATTCAATAGGTCAAGTCGTTTAGTAGTTGTAATACCGACAGCAGCGCACCTACCTGATCCAATTGTATTTTTTAGGCGTCCAGAAAACCATCGCAATACCCATAATATTAAATTTTAAGCAAATCGGTTCAGCCGTTTAGAAGTTTACCCGTTTTCCCGTGGGAAAGAAGACTTTTCCCGTGGTAAAAAAGGCCTATGATAATCTGTGTTAATGTAGCATTCAAATGGTGAAAGAATTTTTGAAATCGGGCACACACACACACAAACAAATCTATCCTCTTTATAATATTAGTATAAAAATGTGTATGAGTATAAACATCGTATCCGTGCAATAGTGTATATTATGTACCTTTCTTATTATCAACTAGCTTCCGCCCACGGCTTCGCCCGCGTGGATTTCGGACTTCAAAAAATATTCAAAATTTTATTAACTTCTTGATATGAAAGCTATATTAATGTAAAGTTTAATGAAAATCCGTCCAGTAGTTTCGGAGATTAGCCAGAACAAACGGACAAACAGATAAACAAAAAAATTTAAAATCATAGAAAAGTGTTCTGTTACTATTTTAAAATCGCCCCCAATTAGTTTTTCGTAAATATATTCAATATACAGACACTAAAATTTTACTGTTTTATTATATTATGTATTCTATAGTCAATTTTGTATATATTTAGATCTTTGGGTGATTACTTATACATTATAATACCTAACTATTTAGTTGAGTCGGCTTGTGACCACAGCTAATGAAACCGGGCCGAAACGTCGAAAGCAAAAGGTATGTGTTTTCGCTAGTACCTTTTATAAATATTTTATCGAGTTTAAAGAATCTAAAAAATGTGTAACAAACGCGAAAGTCTCAAACAAGTAGGTATTTACCATTTTACTAAAATCCAGTAAACTGAATGTAAGTACTGAATGTACTGAAGAAAGACACACCTACTCGAAAGACGTAAGACTCGCTTACACGAGACCGGCGTAAATTGTCAGCTGTGCTGTCGCGTTTCGTGCGGTGTGTAAGTATCCGGTGGCCCAAGTAGGTTATCTTTTTTTTTTTTTAAGGTATAGGAGGGCAAACGAGCAGTCGGAGCCGTTTACATGACTACCGACGCCCGTGGATATCCGTATAGTGGCTAAACAGATGCGTTGCCCTCCTTTCTCCTCCCATCTCCATGAGCCCCCGGCTACTTACACAACGCACGAAACGGAACAAAGCTGTCGCTTTACGACGGCCTCGTGTAAGCGAGAGGTACCTCCCCGGTCGTGCCGGCCCAATTCAGCAGCATGAAAGCATGCAGTGTGGCACTACCTCTTGCTAAAAGTGGTGGGAGGAGAAAAGAGGGCAGCGCGTCACACACGCGCGACAATCGCGTAGCCTCTACGCGATTGTCTACGAGTGTCGGTAGTTATGAAACTGGCTCCGAATGCTCTTTTGGCCCCCTATACAAAAAAAAATAGTCATAAATCCCTAAAATTACAAAACCGTTACACGTAATATATACGAACCGAAAATGTATTACTTTACCTCGACGATCCTAATCTCGTAATAAATTAAAGACGATTTAATGATCTCCGGTCGTGCGCCGGCCGGGTCGGACCCGTTCAGCCGGACAGCCGCGTGGAGCGTTCGTTAAATGATCAATGGGGGAATGAAGAATAAAAGCCGGGCAAGTGCGAGTCGTTCTCCCTCAGGACTCACCTGCGCTAGATAGAACTTATAAAAGTATGACAATATTATACAGTGCGCTTGCAGCCTGCTCATTTTTTAACATGCATTTTTGTATAGAATATCGGGGAAAACCAGCAATCGGAGCCGCTTTCATGACTACTGACGCCTATAGACACAACACAGATGCGTTGCCTTCCCTCCTTCTCTCCATGGGCCACAGTGTTACGGAACCCTAAAAATAAGGATTCTGAATAAGGTTCTTCTTTCCTCTGTACTCCTTTTTTTTCGTGTGGAAACCCCCACTGGTGCCATCTCAGCAAGGGCGATAATAGAGATGGTTATGTCGGACTTGAACCGACTAAAACCACACCCAGAGGTGCCCAGGTATGTCGGTCTTCAATTAATAAAAAAATATTATTAACATTATTTATAATTTAGTCTTAAATATTTAAAGCCAGAATTGAGGTGAAAATCGTACATATACCTACCTATAGGTACATACGTATATTTCGCACACAATTTAATTTTTTTATATCCATATCATATATCAGCAAGAAAATATAATCAATCGGCGATATATTAATTTATTTTGCTAGTGTTGTTGTAGCACCGCAGCCGAGTTGTGTCTGCATAATTTCGATATTCTAAGAGAGATAAACTTTGACGATTGAACCCGCCCTATTGCGGCAGCAAAGTAACAAGGGGCAGTTATTAATGAAGATGTTTTCCTATCGAGCCTTATCTTGTATAAAAAATGTCTCGTCATGGTGTTTGTGCTCATAACGTCTGGACCAATAAATATTAAAGGAGACTGAAACGATTCCATACATTTCTGGGCCCAAATGTAATAAAATAAAAAGGGTATTAATTAAAAGGTTTCAAGTTACTAGTCCTACGCAAGAACTTCTGTAGGTTGTTGACAATCTAAGAGCTGAGATAATGGAGGACACTGGACACAATGGAACAACCTTGAACTGTCAGAATACGATACCTGAAGTTCAAAAGGTCTTTTTATACACCAATGCTTACTATATTTAACCTTTTATCCTCTATGGTCTGATAAATAAGACTGTTGTTTTTGAAGTAATACTCCTATTTATAAAAAAAAATAGTCTTATTTGATATAATTTTGAAAATACAGACAGTATTTTCAAAATTATCTCATAATAGGACTCAAGGAATGGAACAATGTTTATTGTACAGTAAGACAGTAAGATATTAACAAAATAATATCGATTTTAGATAATTTTTGTAAGCACTTATTGGCTTAGATCGTTTCTATATACCTTGGAGGACTAGGAGACTAAGAGGTAGTGCCATGCTTGTAATAGGTACTCTACATTTCTCCTATACTATAAATCACAGAGCAAAGTAATACTACTATAAATATTATAAACTGGTACAGAGGGAAATAATGTCTGAGTAATAAAACAACATGTTAAAACATATTTTGTATTGTTCTTCAATTATAATTAAAATGTCATCCAGAAATTGTGCAGGGGGGACAATATTAT
Source organism: Calycopis cecrops (assembly GCA_001625245.1). NCBI lineage: Eukaryota > Metazoa > Arthropoda > Insecta > Lepidoptera > Lycaenidae > Calycopis > Calycopis cecrops. Next base: position 62,451 of record LUGF01009834.1, read on the forward strand.
CTTGGTACCTAGCCCAGCTTAGGTACCATATAATAAGGCTCGACTGCCTAGTGTATTGCAAGTATTAGTTGCTATTCCACAGTTAACACAGCGATCCATAATTTTAACAATATCCAATCCACAAGCCAGAGATAAAGTCCAAAATAATAAATTCAAGTCAAACGTGCGAGCGATCTTCGGTGTTCAATGAAAGCCAGGGTCGTACGAGGTAAGCAGGGTCGGAGTCCGTAAAAACAATGCACTAATCGTCGGGAATCTAAAATAATCACATACGCACACAGAACGGGAATCATCGGGAAATACGAAACGAGTGAGCAAAAAATAACTGTCAAAAGTATCGAAGTATCAAGTGCCAGCTTATCATAAAATTCTCACAGCTTATACAATTCATTACGATGATTTAAATCGACTAGAAATAAATAATTATAGTTTTAGTTATAGTTTGGTTTATTGATGTTTTGTTATGAAAGTATATTATATTAAGATGCTTATGTATTCTTCAAACATTTACATGTAGCGCATAGGTTTTATTTTTCTTTAAATATTTAACCGATTATATTCAACAATTAATCGATTTTGTCATGAAATATATATTTTTTATATTTCTCCGTCTCCACATTGCTAAATGTCCTGATTCTATCCTATTTTTATATAAAAAATAGGACCAATTTTTTAGACTACATCTTAACTTCTTACATTTGGGCCCACTAAGTTCAGCCTCCTTTCTGTGTATTTTAGGTAGGTACAAGTGTAACTAGTATAGTAGATATCGACTTTATATTTTGATATTTTTTAAAATGTGCGAGTGAAACCGCTAGTAAATTAAACACATAAAATTTTATTTTTTGTGAATGAATTCAAAAATATTTGAGATATCCAGAAATTGAATTTGTTTAGAATAACTAGACTAGCATGAACTAGGGATATAAACAAAAGCTTGACGAGAGTGGAGTAGTACAAAGGTCGCGGCTCGAAAGAACACGACGAATTGCTTTTCTTGTAAAAAAGGTTCTATTAAGAAGATTTATAGCCCTGTATCATGGGCCTTGGATGTAGCCTTGGATCATGGGAGAGAAAATTCTTAGCGCCAAAGTTAAATAATACAACGTTACAATATTTTTGCATTCCGTGTATGACCTTCATTAGTTTGAATTATATGTATGCTCCGTCGGGTACAAGGTGAAATTACTTATATTAAATTATTGCCTTATTACGATACGTACAAACGTAGCAATCTCGCGATACTCATAAATACTAAGTAGGCTTGTAAAACATGGATATATCGATATTTTCGAGATATTAGAAATACCGATATAAAATATCCAAGATCGAAATTGTATCAAAAACGATATTTTTTTTGGTTTTGGTCGACTCCACTTGTCTGCTTCTACGGTTTCCAGAAGAAAGAAATAAATGCGTCCAGAAAGAGTGGCTTCTGCTGTAAGTCTCCCATTACCCTCTTGGTTTTATTAATATCTAACTTAGTATTTTCATCGTTTTCTTGATTTAATAAAAATGATTTCTAATATATTTTTTTCATATCATACCGATGTATCGATTTTTAAATAAAATTTTCAATATCGATACTTAAAAAAATTTCGATATATCGATACCTTATTGCATTTCCGACATCCCTAATACTAAGTAATGAGTTAGCGTAATCTGAGACATTACATATTAACGACTCAATGTAACCGGTACGCATTTGGTACTCCCACAAGATATTCGATTACAAGTTTTATTGAGCTCTTTGAGCTATTTAATCCTATCCGACTGATAGCCGTTTAATTGTATGTGAATGGTTTTTTTAAACATCCGGGCCCCAAAGTAAAACCTTTTTAGTATCACTTTACTGTCATTATGACTGCATTATATTTATGACTGTCAATCAAACGCAAAGGCTACTTTTTGGTGACCTAGAATCAATGATATTACAAAAGTATTGTAATATCATTGCCTAGAATCATAAGATTTGGAAAGCAGATAAAGAAAAATTTGGTAATTTATAATTATATAACCGAAAAAACCGAACGGATTATTTAAAGGTTTGTCATATTCATTGATACGGAACCCTCGGCTATATCAAAATATGACTAAAGACCTCTAAAATATCCACTCCATTACCTAAGTTTTGCAAGTCGTAGAGACATCATCATCAGTGAACGTCATCTGCTGGGCATGGCACCAATGAAGGCAATAGACGTAAGCAAATACATATTAAAGAAGATTAATATTCTTTACTATGAAAATAAAAATAATAGGTCTTTTCCTATGAAGTTGCCGTTTTGTCGTACTGACCATTTCAAATCAAAATGATTTGTTTCTGGCTGATAATTCTAATTTCAAATTAATTTTATTTTAAAAACATGGTATTATTTTTTATAAAATCGTCATTTGTTTAATAGTTAGTGTTTGGTTTTCATCCCATTCGAACATTTTATGTTATCATGGATACGTTAAAAATTCGAGTAATTATGGAATATGAGTAGGTACCGTCGTGGCAGCAAAGCGGCACAAGCGGTCAAACATCAATGACGTTTACGGAGCAAACACTACAAACGAACGCACCACCCGTTATTGGTTTGCCCGCTTCCGTGCTGGAAATTTTGACCTGAAAATGAACCCCGTGGTCGTCCGAAAACTTTGGTCGACAATGACTAATTAAGGGCGATTCTGGAAGCTGATGATACTCAAACTACGGCTTGGTGGGAAAAAAGTTCAATAATCGAGAGGCAGTACAAAATGCCTTTGAAGATTTTGTTGCCTCCCGTCCAGCAGATTTCTTCAAAAAGGGCATCAATAAGCTACCAATGCGTTGGCAAAGATGCATTGATTGCATGGGTTATTACTTTGATTTATAGAAATAAAAATTATATAAAAAAAATACGTTTCATTTATTTCATGAAAAACGGCAATTTCATAGGTAAAGACCTAATATTTTGAACCAAACTTTCTCCTCTCGTCTCTATATAATAACTGAGGAGAACAGAAGCTTGGTTAAAACTGCTATTTAAAAACAAACTTTTTGCTTAACTTACACCAAGTCATAATAGCCAACTTGTTTTAATTAAAGCAAAGACACTAATATAAAACTAAGACGAGAACTAAGAGAGCTCACTTCTGAAAAGCTGAATATGATTCATAATTTGCAGGTGCACTTAACACCCGACTGCTTTCTATGCGGGAGGTAGAACGGAACGCTTAACAAGATTAAAAGTTGTTGCAGGCGTGTAAAGTTAACAGCCAGCATTAAGCTAGCGCATATTCCAACTAGTTCACCTAATGCCATCCATTTAATTAGTTCAAAATTTTAAATAGCCTTTCTTTTTGAGTACGTGCCCGGCATAATTGAAACGGTGTGAGAGAAAAAGTATGGAAGGACTCCGCCAGTTTTATTGTGCATAAAGGCGACCTGATGAAGGTGTCAGATGGCTGGCCTTTCGATATCAAGCTACTGGTCCGATAAAATTTAATTTTTAATTGCTTTTTAATACTATATTCTATAGTATAAAAAATGGTGTCATTGAGACGAAAGAAGAATTGTGTAAACGGTATATAAAAAAGGAATAGATTTTTTCATCATTTCATTCAAACGTCTTCATTGCATAAAATATATGTAACTATAATGTACTAAATCTATGTAATAACTATCTTAACATATGAACTTGGACCAAACGGTCATGGTACAATATTTGTTTAAGACAATTTTCACTTTATTTTATTAAAAAGTTATTGTTATATTTAGCTATTTAGGCCTCAATATAACCATTTAGGGTTTGGCTATTTTTATGCTTAAATAATACTCGAATTAAGTATCTATTATATTTATGTTAACTGTTTACGACAATTATGTTATACTAGCGATCCCGCGAATAGCGATATTCGATCTAAGTGGAACTCTTTTGTAATTAAAAACTATGACATATTGATAAGTCATCGTAACAATTTATGTAGAATTTTCAACACTTGCAAAAGACACATAGAACTTCGTCAATAATTATGTACCTACGTGTATCTCATACATATATCAATGTGTCAAATGTATGATAGTGTGTGTAAAGTTTTATTTATTAAATTAAAGTACTTTACAATCATTATTATTAAAAAATATTCTCTCTCTCTCTCTCTCTCTATAAAATATTATATTATTTTATTATTATTATACTTGCATTCTGTACTTCTCTTTCACGTAAACTATTACCCCCTTATTAATAAACATAGAATAACTCTATCCAAGGAATAACCTTGTAATAAACTGACATCTGTCAAATTCCATAATAAAAAACACAAAAAAAGTATGGAATTTGACAGATGTCAGTTTATTACCAGGTTATTACTTGGATATAGTTATTCCATGTTTATTAATAAGGGGGGTAGTGTGCCAAATTTCAGACTTCTCTGTCCGCCCAAATATCGTAAATATGTTCCTAAAGTTTTTGCCTCACGTATTAATATATAGATTATATACGCGTAACATACGTTTTATATAATTAAGACTGTAAGGAACGAGTGTCGGGGTGATGATGTTAAATGACACAACGGTATTTTAGCGTAGTTGTATATCATGTCTCGACTGTGAGGCGATAGAGTGGTGCCTGCGGTGACTGACTGACTGACTGCGATGACTGACTGACTCTGTGTCATTCGATGCGGCGAGACTGATAATGCACACAACATTACTAAAATTAAGTTTTTTTTTTTTATGGTAAAAGGGGGCCAACGAGCAGTCGGAGCCATTTTCATGACTACCGACGCCCACTGACAACCGCATAGAGACTATACAAATGCGCTGCCCTCATTTCTCCTCCCACCTCCATGGGCCACCGGCTACTTACAAACCGCACGAAACGCGACAGCACAGCTGTCACTTTACGCCGGTCTTGTGTAAGCGAGAGGTACCTCCCCGGTCGTGCCGGCCCAATTCGGCTGCATGCAAGCATGCAGTGTGGCACTACCTCTTACTAAGTATATGCATACCATCAAATACAATGCATACAATAAATATCCACAGCAATGGTGCCGTTACAAGACAAAGGTCACAATACAAATTATATCAGATATATAATAACATATCTTCTTTCTTTATATCTCTCTGTGCATTAAGCAAGAACTTCATATTAATATTATAAATACCTACCTCCCTATAACTCATACCAATATTACATACCGATATTCAACACGTTGTAACACACAGAACTGTTCATATTCGAATGGCCGCATGATGTTTAAGGAAATTGAGTTGTTGTGGCGGAAATAGACCCGTAACCGTTGTCACAGGTTACCAGTGACAACTACTGCAGCCTCAAGTAGAATGAGGTCGATACTTTTAAATCAATAAATAATGAAAGCTAAACTAAAGTATACTTTAAAATGCAGTGCCGTACGATCAGACAAGCGTTATACGATAGTAACGGCACCTAGATCATTGAGTTATATGTACTAGTAGTAACAACTCACTGACCTAGATATAGTTTACATTTAGTGTTGGTACTTGATCAAATTGATGCTTGAAAATTTTTTTTCTATTTTTCGTCTCCCAATGTGACGAAATAATAAATTGGGTCTTTTTTAATTGCACAAAATATATCAATACGAGTTTTTCGACGAGTTAACCTGCTCAATTTAGCTACAACTAATTAATCATCAGACTTTCTTTTTGAAAATAGACCTTTTCTGCCAACTGCATCATAAGAGGATAATGTTTTCTTTTTTTTTTAAATTGTATGTGTATGTATGGGCTTGATGGATTTTAATATATTTTTTTTATGACATAGGGCGGCAAACTAGCAGTCGTAACCATTTTTATGATTACCGACTAAAACAGACAACTGCATAGAGTCTATACAAATGCGCTGCTCTCCTTTCTCCTCCCGCCTCTATAGGCCACATATACACCGCACGAAACGCGACAGTACAGCTGCCAATTTACGCCGGTCTCGTGTAAACAAGAAGTACCTCCCTGGTCGTGCCGGCCCAATTCGACTGCATGCAAGCATGCAGTGTGGCACTACTTCTTATAAAAAAACTTATAAGATGTCGTAAGATTTGTCTTGTTAACGCCAGTCACACAAGGTATATAAAACATATTTTAAGTGGTGTGGTTGTTATTCAAACTTATAACAGGTTAGATTCCTAATAAAGGTCAAGCCTGGCCCGGTCAATGCCAGGCCGATGCAGGTTGGAAGCGAGTACCATGATACCACACCCACATCAACAAGCACGGATATTGGGAAGCGTTCAATCCAAATCCTTGGTATCAGTTGCATCAATACTCCTACCAAAGCTGTTTATCGTTTCATTTAGTACCAAATACTATTGAAAAGTAAGCCACTAGATCTAATCATATACTGATAGGGTTATCAAGATTATCCAACAAACATTCGTTGTCAATATCACTGATATGTATCGATCACGATACTCATGTCAAATTAGTGATAGCTTATCGCAACTTGGTAACGAGTAGTCTAAGCATTTTCAAATAGCGGAAACAATCTGTATTTGATGACTAACAAATGCATGTCAGTAGTAACTAACATGTTTTGATATCAAGATATAATATTTCCAACGTTTTTCAATGTTATCTCAATTAAATATAATAATTGTCTTGCTTGTTTTAATTGTAATATACAAAGCGCTTACAGAAAACGAATGGGACGCGACACTTTACTGACTAACGTATTCAAGTTTGAAATACTGGAAATAGTCTACAGAAATAAGAGTTAGGAACTGCCTCCGGAAAAGTAAGGAGTGAAAAAATCGGGAAGTTAGCTTTTAGATCGTCCTGGTTCAAACACAATAAAAAAGGAGTGTACGAAAATATAGGTACGCCTTAATATTATATTTTCATGTCTCTCTTTTTCGTTTCTCATTTTCAAATTAATTAAGATACCTAGTTGTTAGAGAATGCATACCTGTTATTAAGTGTCATACTTAGTTATCAATTATCATAAGCATACGTGTAAAAATGTGTAATTAATATTGTAGTCAGATGAATAATTTCATTTCCTCGATGACAAAACAAAACAAAAGATTTTCTCACAGAGCTAAGACCATGTTATTTGGTAACATACTGTGTAAGCCGGAAGGGGGACATCGCTCGCTATCAATAGCTAATATACATTATTTGATTGTGTTGCCAGCTTAAAGATAACAGCTGTGTTGTCAGCTTCTTAAAATAATTTACCCGGTTTGAGGAAGTCGGAAGAGGTGGCCGTTAGAATTTATTATTATTAAATACTGATACGACTCGATAATTCATTTTAGTTATTATATTAAATTTTAAAAATCTAATACGAATATAATGCAAATTACTTTATATATTATATTTTTAGTTCCTACTATTGCTGATTGTCCCAGTCAGCAATAGTAGGAACTAAAAATAGGCATGGTAACAAAAGCCAAAGTAAGATTACCATAAAAATTTGCGTTAGATTTCACTTAGATCTACGTTGCTATAATCGCCATGTTATATCTGCTTTCATAGCTCTGTAGCTGTTTGTAACTGAAGAGCAAAGGAGCAATAATGGGATTTAATATATTTTTAAAGTTAAGTTCTAATCTTATACCGTGAAATTCATAAAAATAACTGTCTGTAGTACTTTATTATCTTTGTCAACATCTTATCACAAATAAAGAGGTAAAGGTTTTAGCTATGTTTCTCTCTAGAATGTAATCTTCAGAAATACTAATAAGACTGAAAATTCTTGCACTAACGTAAAGTTACCCTATGCAGGAATCACAGGAGCTTATTATGCTTGAACAAGTTATTTTTTTGCCCAATGAAGTGGTCGGATAGCTCTGCTATTAAAATATTTATGCCTATTAGAATCATGGATGGTTTTGCTTTTCTGTAGTTACGACTGTAACCGACAGACGCGAGTGAGATAGGTAACTAAACTTTTAACAGCTTAAAGGGCAAACCATCAATCTGAAATTTTTAGTGGTGTCCCTGTTTATTTATTTATATAGATCGCCAACAAAGCACACAATGCGTACATTATCATATACTAGACAAAAAACGTACATTGTAAAAGGTGACTCAATTACAGGCAATCTCGACATTCTTATCATATATTATATGTATTCAGATAATCCAATTCTTATATGCTTCTACATTCTTATATTATATTATAGGGCAATTACATTTGATATAAACAGGTGCCTACAGCAATTGTAATTTGTTTCCAGCTCTCACTACATTTGAAACAAAATTGAATTCACTAAAAGTGGTGCTTGGAATGTAGTGATGTGGGAAACTGTGGTCTCTCCGCCTATCGCTCTGTAATACAGTTACCCCCTTATTAATAAACATAAATATCTTTATCCAAGTAATAACCTAGTAATAAACTGACATCTGTCAAATTCCATATGAAAAATGATATAAAAAGTATGGAATTCGACAGATTTATTTAAAGTTCCGAATTTTAAATTGTAAATAAAACATTAATAACACATGAACATTTTTTTCTATGGTATAGCGGGGGTAAACGAGCAGTCGGAGCCATTTTAATGACCACCGATGCCCATAGACATCGGCTTAGAGGCTATACAGTTGTGCAGCCCTCCTTTCTCCTCCCACCTCCATGGGCCACCGGCTACTTACACAGCACGAAACACGACAGCACAGCTATCACTTTACGCTGGTCTCGTGTTAGCGAGAGGTACCTCCTCGGTTGTGCCGGCCCAATTCAGCTGCATGCAAGCAAGCAGTGTGGACTACCTATACATATGCACAATCAGAATATACTATGCCATGTTTTAATTTACTCCAATGTAAAATACGTTACACTAAAACCATCACCTCACACTAATGTCATTACACAATACCGGTGTAAAGGGGTGGCTTTTAGTCCGGTTAATTTAGACATTCGAAGGTACATAAATTCCCATCAAGCTGAAAATGAATATTATTGTTCAAAACTCAATTATAAACAAAAGCTCAAATTCTCCGTCGTTCCGGCAGAAGGAGAAAAAGTCGTTTACGTACAAAAATGGGTCATTCGCGATTTTCTTCAAAACGGTGAGTTTTATCGTGAAATTATTTTTGATGAAAGTTGTAGATCATACAATTATCTATAAAAAAGGTATCATAATTCTTTTTTTTATATAAGGCACCTTTTTTGAGATAATGACGATGTAAAAACTAGCAAGCGTCATAGTATGCAAGAGCACGTCACGTATAAACTCACTGTAGCTGTAATATTGTAGAATCCTCTAGTTTATGGCTATCCATAGAGAGTAAAGGACAGGACTATCCGGTGTATCTTCTTCCCATCTGCGGGAAAAGAGGGGGGTCTGTCCCCCTATCGCAATCCCCAAACCAGAAAACAGAAAGTCTTCATTAGTCCGATGAACAGTCAAATGGTAGAGTTTCACCATGCTGCCGACTTGTAAGAGGTCCCTCCGAAAGAAAAAAAAAAAAAAGGACCAGGATGGATGAATAGATACGACTTCTGCATTTTACAGGAGGGGTAATGGGGCTCTCTATGGAGCATAAATAATAGAATTGGATCCGGTAGGTGGCACTGCTGTCGGTATGTCAACTACTTAACGGCTTGACGGATTGGGTTTGAATATGTGTATTTCCATTGTTTCACAGATATTAATATCTATATAAAGGTATAAAAATGTATGTTCTTTCTAGAATCATTATTATTATATTCATATTCACACTATGCATTTGAGAATGCGATGACCTTTAGTAAAGTTGTTCTGTATGCGCCAATTCTGAGTTGGTACGACCAAGGACGGATCGCCAGGCGCCACTGTCATTCCAATGAATTTTACATATTGCTGTGATAATTCATGCAGATTTATCTGTTGGTAGCAACGCGCGCTGGCCAGAGCTAGGTATACATTATATGTAGGCACTTTGCTTCTTAATTTTAAACGTTACTTATTTTTATATTTATCTCTAATATTATTAATTGAATTTTCTACTTGTTGTAGCTGTTGACTGATTAAACTCTTTGTAAAGTTACCGTGTATACAATTTATCATAGTTCATAGCGCATTTTGTCTACTTGGTCGTAACCGATCAACTAAATTAAGCAACGTCTGGTGAGCACAGCGTCCGCCCATCCGTATGGGAGAACTTCGTTTCGTCGTGTTTGAAAACGATCCGCTTTAGTGCTTCGGACGTTTAGTCAGTTGTTTTAACTCAACTGTGATCATGACGACGATATACTGTATGTTATCATAATATAATGGTTCGACCCAATTAGGGTGCAACCCAAGGATGTGCTAAATATTTGCAACAGTCCCATACTTACTACAGCGAGCTTCGAACATAAAAATTTAAATCAGTTGAGCATCTGTACGTCAGCAAATGCTGAACCTGTGACCAATATTGCAATGGCTACTTGATTTAACATTGATTGTTATTTGTTGTATGGACATTTGCAAATTAAATGTTTATCGTACCCAAAACATTGAATGTAAAATGTTGCCAAGAAGACATCAGATCTCATGTAGACCCAAGCTTCTGATCTACACGGGCTAAACCTACCGACCCTAACTTCACAAATTCTACATATCAGTAAAAATGTATGGCTTCACAGTTACGCTACCGTCGTGGAGGTGATGCGAATATTTAGTTTCTGAAGTAAGTAAAAAGAAAGGTATATTTATTTATTTAATTACTTAGAGCTATGTATCAACTATATAAGTAATAGATAGTGGTTAATTCTATTGTTAGCGACCTAACTCCATCACTAACCTATGCAGTGATATAACATTCCACTATGCAATTTTTACTTACAACAATAACGTGTTTGTTAATATGAAACAATAATTAATTATATTTATATTAGGTTTCTATTTCAATAATTCCTACGAGATGACGTGTACAGTGAAATAATTAATAGGTTTGACCCATATATAAAGCATAGTATTGGACAGAATCGTGTCCGTTTTAGTATATCTCTGTGATAGTGCGGACGCCGAGCTGATAAATAAATGTGAGTAAGTAGAGTTTAAGTGTTTTCTTATATAGTGTGTAATATTTCTGAGGCGGGAAGAATCCGATAACAGTTGACTACTGAAGTTGGATTAAACCTGAGAACTTTTTTGAGATGGACCATGAAAAGGGTAACTTTTATTTTTAGTAATATTCACTGAACAAATCATTTATTAGTGATCCGATCTGTATTAAGTTTGTAAGGGCAAGTCCTTTGCAAATCGAGCACAGATAGCGGCATCCGTTCCCTCAATCCTAAACCTATCGAACTATTTACATATTATGAAAGTTTGTTCGAAGGAGAAGTTGGTACGAAATCATAGAAATGTCATTTCTTACTATTTTATTTAGAACTCTCTCTACAATAGTTCTAAGACCACAATCTAATATTGTATCTATCTCACCATAGATTTTGCAAATAGGATTTCAGCTACTGGCTTCCACTTCAGGAGTAAGATTGCATTAAAATTCAACTAGCTGCCCGACAGACGTTTTCTTGTTATTATTGGTAAACATATTGTCATGGTAACTGCATGTGTCCGAATTGTCAAACCTCTACTTTAAGCTACAATATTGTATATTAGAGATACCGACTGCTTTATCTACCGGGCTGATTTGTGATCCTAAACCATTCTCAAATCCCTTTCAACACACACAAAAAAAATCGTCAAAATCGGTCCAGCCGTTTAGGTGGAGTTCAGTGATACGCACACAAGAAATATACATATAAAGATTATAATAATAATATAATTTTGAGAATACGGAAAAAAAAACATTTTTGAGCACACAAATGCAGAACGATAATATCAAAACAACAGCCCTTAACTATACAAATAAAATCACTGACACTAATTGTTATGGATTGCTGATACAGTACGGCGCCAATAATGCTATCATTTATAGAACATCAGCTAGCGCTGATGTTCTATAAATGATAGCATTATTTACGTTTACGTATTACGTTTATTGCTGATTGAACTAAAATATAGTCTAATACGCCATACCACTAAAATTCTGGCAGCTTATAATTTTCAAATACAATAAACTTGAAGCGCGAGCGGTATCTTTAAATTAAGTTCTCCAGCAATACTCAGAGACAGTAACGTCTATATTTTTAAACTAGTGATCCCGCGAAGATTGAAAGTCGATCTTAGTGAAACTTTTTTGTAATAAAAACTAAATATCATATGATGAATTTATATAAAATTTTCACACTTGAAAAGACACAGAAACTTCATCAATGTACGTGCATCTTATATACCAATGTGTCAAATGCATGGTAGTGTGTATAAAGTTATATTTATTAAATTAAAGTAATTTATAAAAAATATTTTTAAAAAATATTAGCGTTCTGCACTACTCTGACACATAAACTATAATGTGCCAAATTTCATACTCCTCCGTCCGCGCAATTTTCGTAAAAATGTTCTCGAAGTTTTTGCTGCACATACTGCAATATACAGATTCTTCCATATTTAGCAACTACATATAGAATCGAGATGACTGAAGTATATTGCAGAATTCAAAATTGTAGTATTTTGTTGCTCGTACGCTCGATCAGAACAGGAATTCGATCGGGATATTCTAAAAATAAAAATTTCATGATAGTATCTCATACTTAGTTTTACCTCGTTTACGTAATATTATGTGGCCAACTACTACTACTATCTAACTTGAACTTAAAAAATGATTTTGTACAAAATTTTATTTACAACTATTTTACGTTTTCCTAGATATTTTTTAGACATATAAAAAATATAGGGGACTAATGAACAGTCGGCGATCAATTTGACCAATCGTGGGCAATTTGATGAATACGTTGCCACTCTTTCAATCCATCCCCCATAATACTCAAAAAACGCCGAAAAGTGTGAGGTAAAGCAGGATCGTGTGAGCGACCTCTATCTCCCTGGTAAAATGCTCTATCACAGACTTCTCAGTAAAATACTATTTTGTCGTAGATCAGTCTATTTATACAGTGTAGGTAATGGAGAATGTTACCTATTTTTGATAAATAGCTCTCCATATTCTTTGTCAAAAATAAAAAATACTAGTGAAAAAATTATTTCAATATCTCAATTAGTTGCTGATTTATAAGTAAAACAAGTTGTACCGCGCGACGCGGGCTGCCCGTGACGATGTGACGTCACACTACAACGCGGTCCGGGCGCTCGCAGTCGCTCGTTCATAATACTTACTTCTTACTATGATATCTCAAAACCTATTCATCTGATTTATATAGTGTAAAGGGCAATTTTAATTTGCATTAAATGCCTAAGCTAACTAACATATTCATTTGGATAAGGATTAATACTGAACTAAAGAAAATTGCTTTGAAAATAGCGTAATGTTTTAATTAAAAATTCGAGCATAAAAGTGGCTATTGTAAGTAAACTATAAGAGATAGAGATATGTTATGTTGTAGATTTTGAATTCGCTAGTACATTAGCCAACTATATCTTTGCTAGTTTACGCGGCGTTTGCGTGGAAAGCTCCCAGTTGGCGAGATTTTTGGCGACCTCTTCGACAGCAAACGCCGTATTTCTGCTAATTTACATAAAAGCATAGTAATTTATATGCCTAAACGTTTCTCAAAAATCATTCCTTCCATTGTTGAAAACCGTATAAAAATCTGTTTAGTATTGTTCGCGTTCAAACAAACAGAAAGACGCAGCCGGGCGATTTATTTTTATAATATGTATAAAATTACTTATTATAAACGTCTTTTATTATAATTTTTTTCAGCTTCCTGCATTTTCGAAGCTGTTATACATCCGTGGAGTATCTCAAATCACGAATTTTAATCCGATTGAGCTATTGTATCGCGCGACGCGGGCTGCCCATGACTTCATTCGTTGTACTAATACACCTCAGTCTGCCTCAGTCCGATCGCAGTCGCGCGCCCGTGATGTAATTTAATACAAATCTTGGATATTATATTTAGTAAGAGGTGCGATACGCTGCACGCATGCATGTAGCCGAATGAAGAATGTTACTAGGTATGCCAAATCGCTTGAAAGTTTGTCCCAATAAGGCCCTTATGTAAATAAATATACTACTTTTTGTTTCATTTTGATGTTTTTGTTGTTTTGATTTTAGAGACACGAGTATTTTCTTTGTGATTCGAAGTTTCGAAAAATGTCGAGTTCCGCTAACGGTCACGTGACCGCCGCGCCTGTCACGTGTTACCCCAACACGCCGCGTGCCGCGTGAACCCTGCCCGCCGTTTAGTATCAAATACTAGCGCAGCGGTTATAGTAGCTTGTAGAGTATTTTGTTACTTTCATCGACGCATTAAATTAATAGTGTAGTAAGTAAACATTATTCGTTTAAAATGGATGAAGGATTTGAAAAAGGACAATCGGATAATCTACCATAAATAGGCGAATTGATAGTTGTATTAGTACATTTCGGCAAAACACATGATTTTCTACCCTTGGGAAACAAATTAATGGGGAATTTTACATATTTATTTTACGTAAAAGGGGACAAATGAGAAGTCCGTACTTTTTCCCGTATACCGAAGAAAAATAGAATACGCATAATTGAAATCGTTTATCCTCCCTCTGTCTTTCTCCCGTCCAATAAGCCACCAATAACTCACAAAACGAAAATATTATAGTCACTTCACGGCGATGTTATTGAGCGAGGGGTACCTCCCCGTTCGTGCGAACCAATGACGCTGCCATACAGCTATGCACTACCTCTTAAATCGCATACACTTAAAAATTCCCTGAGTAGTTTATCCAACAGGGTCTAGGCAACAAATAGTCTGCTTCATGTTATTTTTTATTTATTTAATTTTATTTTTATTTGGGAAACATACAATATAAACAATACTTAAACGACAAAATAATACATCTAATACATACATCAATAAAGTTTCCGCTAATCATTAATACATATTGAATTCCTAGCAACATTAAAAAAATAACAAATTAAATTAATTTAGATTTGAATACATACATTTAAATAGAAATTTTTGAGATTTCTTGCTTATATTTAACAATATTTAAATTAAAAATGTCGACTGAGTTATAACATTTATTAGATGTGAAGCAAGCTCTACTTATAAATGCATTTTTAAAATAACTGCTATTACATTTTGGCACATAAAAGAGGGTAGATTTTCTTGCGCATAATCTTGGACAATTAAAATATATATTAGATATTAGATATGGTGAATCAACTATATTGTGAATAATTTTGAACAGAAAAATGTTAAATGTTAAATGAATATATATATATATATATATA